>JBBPBR010000942.1:67253-87559 GCA_037974775.1 Cicer pinnatifidum
AACACACCTATTGGATGTACAAGATTGGTTAAAAACCCTAATTGGACAAGAATAAGCCTAGATAGGACGAAAATGACCTAATTGATCATCCAATGACACAAACACACCTATTGGATGCACAAGATTGATTAAAAACCCTAATTGGACAAAAATAAGCCTAGGGAGGACGAAAATGACCTAATTGATCATCCAATGAGACAAACACACCTATTGGATGCACAAGATTGGTTTAAAACCCTAGTTGGACAAGAATAAGCCTAGGAAGGACGAAAATGACCTAATTGATTATCCAATGACACAAACACACCTATTGGATGCACAAGATTGGTTAAAAACCCTAATTGGAAAAGAATATGCCTAAGGAGGACGAAAATGACCTAAATATTAATTCAATTACATAAACAAACTTGTTGAATGCACAAGATTGGTTAAAAACCCTAATTGGACATGAATAAGCCTAGGGAGGACGAAAATGACCTAATTGATCATCCAATGACACAAACACACCTATTGGATGCACAAGATTGGTTAAAAACCCTAAGTGGACAAGAATATGCCTAGGGAGGACGAAAATGACCTAAATATTAATTCAATGACACAAACAAACTTATTGGATGCACAAGATTGGTTAAAAACCCTAATTGGACATGAATAACCCTAGGGAGGACGAAAATGACCTAATTGATCATCCAATGACACAAACACACCTATTGGATGCACAAGATTGATTAAAAACCCTAATTGGACAAAAATAAGCCTAGGGAGGACGAAAATGACCTAATTGATCATCCAATGAGACAAACACACCTATTGGATGCACAAGATTGGTTTAAAACCCTAGTTGGACAAGAATATGCCTAGGGAGGACGAAAATGACCTAATTGATCATCCAATGACACAAATGAATTTAATGGATGCACAAGATTGGTTAAAAACCCTAATTGGACAAGAATAAGCCTAGGGAGGACGAAAATGACCTAATTGATCATCCAATGACACAAACACACCTATTGGATGCACAAGATTGGTTAAAAACCCTAATTGGACAAGAATAAGCCTGGGGAGGAAGAAAATGACCTAATTGATCATCCAATGACACAAACACACCTATTGGATGCACAAGATTGGTTAAAAACCCTAATTGGACAAGAATAAGCCTAGGGAGAACGAAAATGAACTAAATATTAATCCAATGAGACAAACACACCTATTGGATGCACAAGATTGGTTAAAAACCCTAATTGGACAAGAATAAGCCTAGGGAGGACGAAAATGACCTAATTGATCATCCAATGACACAAACACACCTATTGGATGCAGAAGATTGGTTAAAAACCCTAATTGGACAAGAATAAGCCTAGGGAGGACAAAAATGACCTAATTGATCATCCAATGACATAAACACACCTATTGGATGCACAAGATTGGTTAAAAACCCTAATTGGACAAGAATAAGCCTAGGGAGGACGAAAATGACCTAATTGATCATCCAATGACACAAACACACCTATTGGATGCACAAGATTGGTTAAAAACCCTAATTGGACAAGAATAAGCCTAGGGAGGACGAAAATGACCTAATTGATCATCCAATGACACAAACACACCTATTGGATGCACAAGATTGGTTTAAAACCCTAGTTGGACAAGAATATGCCTAGGGAGGACGAAAATGACCTAATTGATCATCCAATGACACAAATGAATTTATTGGATGCACAAGATTGGTTAAAAACCCAAATTGCACAAGAATAAGCCTAGGGAGGACGAAAATGACCTAATTGATCATCCAATGACACAAACACACCTATTGGATGCACAAGATTGGTTAAAAACCCTAATTGGACAAGAATAAGCCTAGGGAGGACGAAAATGACCTAATTGATCATCCAATGACACAAACACACCTATTGGATGCACAAGATTGGTTTAAAACCCTAGTTGGACAAGAATATGCCTAGGGAGGACGAAAATGACCTAAATGTTAATCCAATAACACAAATGAACTTATTGGATGCACAAGATTGGTTAAAAACCCTAATTGGACAAGAATAAGCCAAGGAAGGTCGAAAATGACCTAATTGATCATCCAATGACACAAACACACCTATTGGATGCACAAGATTGGTTAAAAACCCTAATTGGACAAGAATAAGCCTAGGGAGGAAGAAAATGACCTAATACATCATCCAATGACACAAACACACCTATTGGATGCACAAGATTGGTTAAAAACCCTAATTGGACAAGAATAAGCCTAGGGAGGACGAAAATGACCTAATTGATCATCCAATGACACAAACACACCTATTGGATGCACAAGATTGGTTAAAAACCCTAATTGGACAAGAATAAGCCTAGGGAGGACGAAAATGACGTAATTGATCATCCAATGACACAAACACACATATTGGACGCACAAGATTGGTTAAAAACCCTAATTGGACAAGAATAAGCCTAGGGAGGACGAAAATGACCTAATTGATCATCCAATGACACAAACACACCTATTGGATGCACAAGATTGGTTAAAAACCCTAATTGGACAAGATGATGCCTAGGGAGGACGAAAATGAACTAAATATTAATTCAATGACACAAACAAACTTATTGGATGCACAAGATTGGTTAAAAACCCTAATTGGACAAGAATAAGCCTAGGGAGGACGAAAATGAGCAAATTGATCATCCAATGACACAAACACACCTATTGGATGCACAAGATTGGTTAAAAACCCTAATTGGACAAGAATAAGCCTAGGGAGGACGAAAATGACCTAATTGATCATCCAATGACACAAACACACCTATTGGATGCACAAGATTGGTTAAAAACCCTAATTGGACAAGAATAAGCCTAGGGAGGACGAAAATGACCTAATTGATCATCCAATGACACAAACACACCTATTGGATGCACAAGATTGGTTAAAAACCCTAATTGGACAAGAATATGCCTAAGGAGGACGAAAATGACCTAAAATTAATTCAATGACGCAAACAAACTTATCGGATGCACAAGATTGGTTAAAAACCCTAATTGGACAAGAATAAGCCTAGGGAGGACGAAAATGACCTAATTGATCATCCAATGACACAAACACACCTATTGGATGCACAAGATTGGTTAAAAACCCTAATTGGACAAGAATATGCCTAGGGAGGACGAAAATGACCTAATTGATCATCCAATGACACAAACACACCTATTGGATGCCCAAGATTGCTTAAAAACCCAAATTGGACAAGAATATGCCTAGGGAGGACGAAAATGACCTAAATATTAATTCAATGACACAAACAAACTTATCGGATGCACAAGATTGGTTAAAAACCCTAATTGGACAAGAATAAGCCTAGGGAGGACGAAAATGACCTAATTGATCATCCAATGACACAAACACACCTATTGGATGCACAAGTTTGGTTAAAAACCCTAATTGGACAAGAATAAGCCTAGGAAGGACAAAAATGACCTAATTGAACATCCAATGACACAACCACACCTATTGGATGCACAAGATTGGTTAAAAACCCTAATTGGAAAAAAATATGCCTAGGGAGGACGAAAATGACCTAAATATTAATTCAATGACACAAACAAAGTTATTGGATGCACAAGATTGGTTAAAAACCCTAATTGGACAAGAATAAGCCTAGTGAGGACGAAAATGACCTAATTGATCATCCAATGACACAAACACACCTATTGGATGCACAAGATTGGTTAAAAACCCTAATTGGACAAGAATAAGCCTAGGGAGGAAGAAAATGACCTAATTTATCATCCAATGACACAAACACACCTATTGGATGCACAAGATTGGTTAAAAACCCTAATTGGACAAGAAAAAGCCTAGGGAGGGCGAAAATGACCTAATTGATCATCCAATGACACAAACACACCTATTGGATGCAAAAGATTGGTTAAAAACCCTAATTGGACAAGAATATGCCTAGGGAGGACGAAAATGATCAAAATATTAATTCAATGACACAAACAAAGTTATTGGATGCACAAGATTGGTGAAAAACCCTAATTGGACAAGTATAAGCCTAGGGAGGACGAAAATAACCTAATTGATCATCCAATGACACAAACACACCTATTGGATGCACAAGTTTGGTTAAAAACCCTAATTGGACAAGAATAAGCCTAGGAAGGACAAAAATGACCTAATTGAAGATCCAATGACACAACCACACCTATTGGATGCACAAGATTGGTTAAAAACCCTAATTAGACAAGAATATGCCTAGGGAGGACGAAAATGACCTAAATATTAATTCAATGACACAAACAAAGTTATTGGATGCACAAGATTGGTTAAAAACCCTAATTGGACAAGAATAAGCCTAGTGAGGACGAAAATGACCTAATTGATCATCCAATGACACAAACACACCTATTGGATGCACAAGATTGGTTAAAAACCCTAATTGGACAAGAATAGGCCTAGGGAGGAAGAAAATGACCTAATTTATCATCCAATGACACAAACACACCTATTGGATGCACAAGATTGGTTAAAAACCCTAATTGGACAAGAATAAGCCTAGGGAGGACGAAAATGACCTAATTGATCATCCAATGACACAAACACACCTATTGGATGCAAAAGATTGGTTAAAAACCCTAATTGGACAAGAATATGCCTAGGGAGGACGAAAATGACCAAAATATTAATTCAATGACACAAACAAAGTTATTGGATGCACAAGATTGGTGAAAAACCCTAATTGGACAAGAATAAGCCTAGGGAGGACGAAAATGACCTAATTGATCATCCAATGACTCAAACACACCTATTGGATGCACAAGATTGGTTAAAAACCCTAATTGGACAAGAATTAGCCTAGGGAGGAAGAAAATGACCTAATATATCATCCAATGACACAAACACACCTATTCGATGCACAAGATTGGTTAAAACCCCAATTGGACAAGAATAAGCCTAGGGAGGACGAAAATGACCTAATTGATCATCCAATGACACAAACACACCTATTGGATGCACAAGATTGGTTAAAAACCCTAATTGGACAAGAATAAGCCTAGGGAGGATGAAAATGACCTAATTGATCATGCAATGACACAAACACACCTATTGGATGCACAAGATTGGTTAAAAACCCTAATTGGACAAGAATATGCATAGGGAGGACGAAAATGACCTAAATATTAATTCAATGACACAAACAAAGTTATTGGATGCACAAGATTGGTTAAAAACCCTAATTGGACAAGAATAAGCCTAGGATTGACGAAAATGACCTAATTGATCATCCAATGACACAAACACACCTATTGGATGCACAAGATTGGTTAAAAACCCTAATTGGACAAGAATATGCCTAGGGAGGACGAAAATGACCTAAATATTAATTCAATGACACAAACACACCTATTGGATGCACAAGATTGGTTAAAAACCCTAATTGGACAAGAATAAGCCTAGGGAGGACGAAAATGACCTAATTGATCATCCAATGACACAAACACACCTATTGGATGCACAAGATTGGTTAAAAACCCTAATTGGACAAGAATATGCCTAGGGAGGACGAAAATGACCTATTTGATCATCCAATGACACAAACATACCTATTGGATGCACAAGATTGGTTAAAAATCCTAATTAAACAAGAATATGCGTAGGGAGGACAAAAATGACCTAATTGATCATCCAATGACACAAACACACCTATTGGACGCACAAGATTGGTTAAAAACCCTAATTGGACAAGAATATGCCTAGGGAGGACGAAAATGACCTAAATATTAATTCAACAAAAATGAACTTATTGTATGCACAAGATGGGTTAAAAACCCTGATTGGTCGAGAATAAGCCTAGGGAGGTTGAAAATGACCTAAATGTTAATCCAATGACACAACTCAACTTATTGGATGCACAAGATTGGTTAAAAACCCTAATTGGACAAGAATAAGCTTAGGGAGGACGAAAATGACCTAATTGATCATCCAATGACACAAACACACCAATTGGATGCACAAGATTCGTTAAAAACCCTAATTGGACAAGAATATGCCTAGGGAGGACGAAAATGACCTAATTGATCATCCAATGACACAAATGAACCTATTGGATGCACAAGATTGGTTAAAAACCCTAATTGGACAAGAATATGCCTAGGGAGGACGAATATGACCTAAATGTTAATCCAATAACACAAATGAACTTATTGGATGCACAAGATTGGTTAAAAACCCTAATTGGACAAAAATAAGCCTAGGGAGAACGAAAATGACCTAATTGTTAATCCAATGACACAAATGAACTTATTGGATGCACAAGATTGGTTAAAAACCCTAATTGGACAAGAATAAGCCTAGGGAGGACGAAAATGACCTAATTGATCATCCAATGACACAAACACACCTATTGGATGCACAAGATTGGTTAAAAACCCTAATTGGACAAGAATATGCCTAGGGAGGACGAATATGACCTTAATGTTAATCCAATAACACAAATGAACTTATTGGATGCACAAGATTGGTTAAAAACCCTAATTGGACAAGAATAAGCCTAGGGAGGACGAAAATGACCTAATTGATCATCCAATGACACAAACACACCTATTGGATGCACAAGATTGGTTAAAAACCCTAATTGGACAAGAATAAGCCTTGGGAGGACGAAAATGACCTAATTGATCATCCAATGACACAAACACACCTATTGGATGCTCAAGATTGGTTAAAAACCCGAATTGGACAAGAATATGCCTAGGGAGGACGAAAATGACCTAAATATTAATTCAATGACACAAACAAACTTATCGGATGCACAAGATTGGTTAAAAACCCTAATTGGACAAGAATAAGCCTAGGGAGGACGAAAATGACCTAACTGATCATCCAATGACACAAACACACCTATTGGATGCACAAGATTGGTTAAAAACCCTAATTGGACAAGAATGCATAGGGAGGACGAAAATGACCTAATTGATCAGCCAATGACACAAACACACCTGTTGGATGCACAAGATTAGTTAAAAACCCTAATTGGACAAGAATATGCCTAGGGAGGACGAATATGACCTAAATGTTAATCCAATAACACAAATGAACTTATTGGATGGACAAGATTGGTTAAAAACCCTAATTGGACAAGAATAAGCCTAGGGAGAACGAAAATGACCTAAATGTTAATCCAATGACATAACTCAACTTATTGGATGCACAAGATTGGTTAAAAACCCTAATTGGACAAGAATAAGCCTAGGGAGGACGAAAATGACCTAATTGATTATCCAATGACACAAACACGACTATTGGATGCACAAGATTGGTTAAAAACTCTAATTGGACAAGAATATGTCTAGGGAGGACGAAAATGACCTAATTTTAGTTCAATGACACAAACAAACTTATTGGATGCACAAGATTGGTTAAAAACCCTAATTGGACAAGAATAAGCCTAGGGAGGACGAAAATGACCTAATTGATCATCCAATGACACAAACACACCTATTGGATGCACAAGATTGGTTAAAAACCCTAATTGGACAAGAATAAGCCTAGGGAGGACGAAAATGACCTAATTGATCATCCAATGACACAAACACACCTATTGGATGCACAAGATTGGTTAAAAACCCTAATTGGACAAGATGATGCCTAGGGAGGACGAAAATGAACTAAATATTAATTCAATGACACAAACAAACTTATTGGATGCACAAGATTGGTTAAAAACCCTAATTGGACAAGAATAAGCCTAGGGAGGACGAAAATGAGCAAATTGATCATCCAATGACACAAACACACCTATTGGATGCACAAGATTGGTTAAAAACCCTAATTGGACAAGAATAAGCCTAGGGAGGACGAAAATGACCTAATTGATCATCCAATGACACAAACACACCTATTGGATGCACAAGATTGGTTAAAAACCCTAATTGGACAAGAATAAGCCTAGGGAGGACGAAAATGACCTAATTGATCATCCAATGACACAAACACACCTATTGGATGCACAAGATTGGTTAAAAACCCTAATTGGACAATAATAAGCCTAGTGAGGACGAAAATGACCTAAGTGATCATCCAATGACACAAACACACCTATTGGAAGCACAAGATTGGTTAAAAACCCTAATTGGACAAGAATAAGCCTAGGGAGGACGAAAATGTCCTAATTGATCATCCAATGACACAAACACACCTATTGGATGCACAAGATTGGTTAAAAACCCTAATTGGACAAGAATATGCCTAGGGAGGACGAAAATGACCTAAATATTAATTCAATGACACAAGCAAAGTTATTGGATGCACAAGATTCGTTAAAAACCCTAATTTGACAAGAATAAGTCTAGGGAGGACGAAAATGACCTAATTGATCATCCAATGACACAAACACACCTATTGGATGCACAAGATTGGTTAAAACCCTAATTGGACAAGAATAAGCCTAGGGAGGACGAAAATGACCTAATTGATCATCCAATGACACAAACACACCTATTGGATGCACAAGATTTGTTTAAAACCCTAGTTGGACAAGAATATGCCTAGGGAGGACGAAAATGACCTAATTGATCATCCAATGACACAAATGAAATTATTGGATGCACAAGATTGGTTAAAAACCCTAATTCGACAAGAATAAGCCTAGGGAGGACGAAAATGACCTAATTGATCATCCAATGACACAAACACACCTATTGGATGCACAAGTTTGGTTAAAAACCCTAATTGGACAAGAATAAGCCTAGGAAGGACAAAAATGACCTAATTGAACATCCAATGACACAACCACACCTATTGGATGCACAAGATTGGTTAAAAACCCTAATTGGAAAAAAATATGCCTAGGGAGGACGAAAATGACCTAAATATTAATTCAATGACACAAACAAAGTTATTGGATGCACAAGATTGGTTAAAAACCCTAATTGGACAAGAATAAGCCTAGTGAGGACGAAAATGACCTAATTGATCATCCAATGACACAAACACACCTATTGGATGCACAAGATTGGTTAAAAACCCTAATTGGACAAGAATAAGCCTAGGGAGGAAGAAAATGACCTAATTTATCATCCAATGACACAAACACACCTACTGGATGCACAAGATTGGTTAAAAACCCTAATAGGACAAGAAAAAGCCTAGGGAGGACGAAAATGACCTAATTGATCATCCAATGACACAAACACACCTATTGGATGCAAAAGATTGGTTAAAAACCCTAATTGGACAAGAATATGCCTAGGGAGGACGAAAATGACCAAAATATTAATTCAATGACACAAACAAAGTTATTGGATGCACAAGATTGGTTAAAAACCATAATTGGACAAGAATAAGCCTAGGGAGGACGAAAATGACCTAATTGATCATCCAATGACACAAACACACCTATTGGATGCAAAAGATTGGTTAAAAACCCTAATTGGACAAGAATATGCCTAGGGAGGACGAAAATGACCTAAATATTAATTCAATGACACAAACAAACTTATCGGATGTACAAGATTGGTTAAAAACCCTAATTGGACAAGAATTAGCCTAGGGAGGACGAAAATGACCTAATTGATCATCCAATGACACAAACACACCTATTGGATGCACAAGATTGGTTAAAAACCCTAATTGGACAAGAATATGCCTAGGGACGACGAAAATGACCTAAATATTAATTCAATGACACAAACAAAGTTATTGGATGCACAAGATTGGTTAAAAACCCTAATTTGACAAGAATAAGTCTAGGGAGGACGAAAATGACCTAATTGATCATCCAATGACACAAACACACCTATTGGATGCACAAGATTGGTTTAAAACCCTAGTTGGACAAGAATATGCCTAGGGAGGACGAAAATGACCTAATTGATCATCCAATGACACAAATGAAATTATTGGATGCACAAGATTGGTTAAAAACCCTAATTGGACAAGAATAAGCCTAGGGAGGACGAAAATGACCTAATTGATCATCCAATGACACAAACACACCTATTGGATGCACAAGATTGGTTTAAAACCCTAGTTGGACAAGAATATGCCTAGGGAGGACGAAAATGACCTAATTGATCATCCAATGACACAAATGAACTTATTGGATGCACAAGATTGGTTAAAAACCCTAATTGGACAAGAATAAGCCTAGGGAGGACGAAAATGACCTAATTGATCATCCAATGACACAAATGAACTTATTGCATGCACAAGATTGGTTAAAAACCCTAATAGGACAAGAATAAGCCTAGGGAGGACCAAAATGACCTAATTGATTATCCAATGACACAAACACACCTATTGGATGCACAAGATTGGTTAAAAACCCTAATTGGACAAGAATAAGCCTAGGGAGGACGAAAATGACCTAATTGATCATCCAATGACACAAACACACCTATTGGATGCACAAGATTGGTTAAAAACCCTAATTGGACAAGAATAAGCCTAGGGAGGACGAAAATGACCTAATTGATCATCCAATGACACAAACACACCTATTGGATGCACAAGATTGGTTAAAAACCCAAATTGGACAAGAATAAGCCTAGTGAGGACGAGAATGACCTAATTGATCATCCAATGACACAAACACACCTATTGGAAGCACAAGATTGGTTAAAAACCCTAATTGGAGAAGAATATGCCTAGGGAGGACGAAAATGACCTAAATATTAATCCAATGACACAAATGAACTTATTGGATGCACAAGATTGGTTAAAAACCCTAATTGGGCAAGAATAAGCCTAGGGAGGACAAAAATGACCTAATTGATCATCCAATGACACAAACACACCTATTGGATGCACAAGATTGGTTAAAAACCCTAATTGGACAAGAATAAGCCTAGGGAGGACGAAAATGACCTAATTGATCATCCAATGACACAAACACACCTATTGGATGCACAAGATTGGTTAAAAACCCTAATTGGACAAGAATAAGCCTAGGGAGGACGAAAATGACCTAATTGATCATCCAATGACACAAACACACCTATTGGATGCACAAGATTGGTTAAAAACCCTAATTGGACAAGAATAAGCCTAGGGAGAATGAAAATGACCTTAATGTTAATCCAATGACACAACTCAACTTATTGGATGCACAAGATTGGTTAAAAACCCTAATTGGACAAGAATAAGCCTAGGGAGGACGAAAATGACCTAATTGATCATCCAATGACACAAACACACCTATTGGATGCACAAGATTGGTTAAAAACCCTAATTGGACAAGAATAAGCCTAGGGAGGACGAAAACAACCTAATTGATCATCCAATGACACAAACACACCTATTGGACGCACAAGATTGGTTAAAAACCCTAATTGGACAAGAATATGCCTAGGGAGGACGAAAATGACCTAAATGTTAATCCAATGACACAAATGAACTTATTGGATGCACAAGATTGGTTAAAAACCCTAATTGGACAAGAATACGCCTAGGGAGGACGAAAATGACCTAAATATTAATTCAATGACACAAACAAATTTATTGGATGCACAAGATTGGTTAAAAACCCTAATTGGACAAGAATAAGCCTAGGGAGGACGAAAATGACCTAATTGATCATCCAATGACACAAACACACCTATTGGATGCACAAGATTGGTTAAAAACCCTAATTGGACAAGAATAAGCCTAGGGAGGACGAAAATGACCTAATTGATCATCCAATGACACAAACACACCTATTGGATGCACAAGATTGGTTTAAAACCCTAGTTGGACAAGAATATGCCTATGGAGGACGAAAATGACCAAATTTATCATCCAATGACACAAATGAACTTATTGGATGCACAAGATTGGTTAAAAACCCTAATTGGACAAGAATAAGCCTAGGGAGGACGAAAATGACCTAATTGATCATCCAATGACACAAACACACCTATTGGATGCACAAGATTGGTTAAAAACCCTAATTGGACAAGAATAAGCCTAGGGAGAACGAAAATGACCTAAATCTTAATCCAATGACACAACTCAACTTATTGGATGCACAAGATGGGTTAAAAACCCTAATTGGACAAGAATAAGCCTAGGGAGGACGAAAATGACCTAATTGATCATCCAATGACACAAACACACCTATTGGATGCACAAGATTGGTTAAAAACCCTAGTTGGACAAGAACATGCCTAGGGAGGACGAAAATGACCTAATTGATCATCCAATGATACTAATGAAGTTATTGGATGCACAAGATTGGTTAAAAACCCTAATTGGACAAGAATAAGCGTAGGGAGGACGAAAATGACCTAATTGATCATCCAATGACACAAACACACCTATTGGATACACAAAATTGGTTAAAAACCCTAGTTGGACAAGAACATGACTAGGGTGGATGAAAATGACCTAATTGATCATCCAATGACACAAACACACCTATTGGATGCACAAGATTGGTTAAAAACCCTAATTGGACAAGAATAAGCCTAGGGAGGACGAAAATGACCTAATTGATCATCCAATGACACAAACACACCTATTGGATGCACAAGATTGGTTAAAAACCCTAACTGGACAGGAATATGCCTAGGGAGGACGAAAATGACCTAATTGATCATCCAATGACACAAACACACCTATTGGATGCACAAGATTGGTTAAAAACCCTAATTGGACAAGAATATGCCTAGGGAGGACGAATATGACCTAAATGTTAATCCAATAACACAAATGAACTTATTGGATGCACAAGATTGGTTAAAAACCCTAATTGGACAAGAATAAGCCTAGGGAGAACGAAAATGAGCTAAATGTTAATCCATTGACACAACTCAACTTATTGGATGCACAAAATTGGTTAAAAACCCTAATTGGACAAGAATAAGCCTAGGGAGGAAGAAAATGACCTAATTTATCATCCAATGACACAAACACACCTATTGGATGCACAAGATTGGTTAAAAACCCTAATTGGACAAGAAAAAGCCTAGGGAGGACGAAAATGACCTAATTGATCATCCAATGACACAAACACACCTATTGGATGCAAAAGATTGGTTAAAAACCCTAATTGGACAAGAATATGCCTAGGGAGGACGATAATGACCAAAATATTAATTCAATGACACAAACAAAGTTATTGGATGCACAAGATTGGTGAAAAACCCTAATTGGACAAGTATAAGCCTAGGGAGGACGAAAATAACCTAATTGATCATCCAATGACACAAACACACCTATTGGATGCACAAGTTTGGTTAAAAACCCTAATTGGACAAGAATAAGCCTAGGAAGGACAAAAATGACCTAATTGAAGATCCAATGACACAACCACACCTATTGGATGCACAAGATTGGTTAAAAACCCTAATTGGACAAGAATATGCCTAGGGAGGATGAAAATGACCTAAATATTAATTCAATGACACAAACAAAGTTATTGGATGCACAAGTTTGGTTAAAAACCCTAATTGGACAAGAATAAGCCTAGTGAGGACGAAAATGACCTAATTGATCATCCAATGACACAAACACACCTATTGGATGCACAAGATTGGTTAAATACCCTAATTGGACAAGAATAAGCCTAGGGAGGAAGAAAATGACCTAATTTATCATCCAATGACACAAACACACCTATTGGATGCACAAGATTGGTTAAAAACCCTAATTGGACAAGAAAAAGCCTAGGGAGGACGAAAATGACCTAATTGATCATCCAATGACACAAACACACCTATTGGATGCAAAAGATTGGTTAAAAACTCTAATTGGACAAGAATATGCCTAGGGAGGACGAAAATGACCAAAATATTAATTCAATGACACAAACAAAGTTATTGGATGCACAAGATTGGTGAAAAACCCTAATTGGACAAGAATAAGCCTAGGGAGGACGAAAATGACCTAATTGATCATCCAATGACTCAAACACACCTATTGGATGCACAAGATTGGTTAAAAACCCTAATTGGACAAGAATTAGCCTAGGGAGGAAGAAAATGACCTAATATATCATCCAATGACACAAACACACCTATTCGATGCACAAGATTGGTTAAAACCCTAATTGGACAAGAATAAGCCTAGGGAGGACGAAAATGACCTAATTGATCATCCAATGACACAAACACACCTATTGGATGCACAAGATTGGTTAAAAACCCTAATTAGACAAGAATAAGCCTAGGGAGGACGAAAATGACCTAATTGATCATCCAATGACACAAACACACCTATTGGATGCACAAGATTGGTTAAAACCCTAATTGGACAAGAATAAGCCTAGGGAGGACGAAAATGACCTAATTGATCATGCAATGACACAAACACACCTATTGGATGCACAAGATTGGTTTAAAACCCTAGTTGGACAAGAATATGCCTAGGGAGGACGAAAATGACCTAATTGATCATCCAATGACACAAATGAAATTATTGGATGCACAAGATTGGTTAAAAACCCTAATTGGACAAGAATAAGCCTAGGGAGGACGAAAATGACCTAATTGATCATCCAATGACACAAACACACCTATTGGATGCACAAGTTTGGTTAAAAACCCTAATTGGACAAGAATAAGCCTAGGAAGGACAAAAATGACCTAATTGAAGATCCAATGACACAACCACACCTATTGGATGCACAAGATTGGTTAAAAAGCCTAATTGGACAAGAATATGCCTAGGGAGGACGAAAATGACCTAAATATTAATTCAATGACACAAACAAAGTTATTGGATGCACAAGATTGGTTAAAAACCCTAATTGGACAAGAATAAGCCTAGTGAGGACGAAAATGACCTAATTGATCATCCAATGACACAAACACACCTATTGGATGCACAAGATTGGTTAAAAACCCTAATTGGACAAGAATAAGCCTAGGGAGGAAGAAAATGACCTAATTTATCATCCAATGACACAAACACACCTATTGGATGCACAAGATTGGTTAAAAACCCTAATTGGACAAGAAAAAGCCTAGGGAGGACGAAAATGACCTAATTGATCATCCAATGACACAAACACACCTATTGGATGCACAAAATTGGTTAAAAACACTAGTTGGACAAGAACATGCCTAGGGAGGACGAAAATGACCTAATTGATCATCGAATGACACAAACACACCTATTGGATGCACAAGATTGGTTAAAAACCCTAATTGGACAAGAATATGCCTAGGGAGGACAAAAATGACCTAATTGAACATTCAATGACACAACCACACCTATTGGATGCGCAAGATTGGTTAAAAACCCTAATTGGACAAGAATATGCCTAGGGAGGACGAAAATGACCTAAATATTAATTCAATGACACAAACAAAGTTATTGGATGCACAAGATTGGTTAAAAACCCTAATTGGACAAGAATAAGCCTAGTGAGGACGAAAATGACCTAATTGATCATCCAATGACACAAACACACCTATTGGATGCACAAAATTGGTTAAAAACCCTAGTTGGACAAGAACATGCCTAGGGAGGACGAAAATGACCTAATTGATCATCGAATGACACAAACACACCTATTGGATGCACAAGATTGGTTAAAAACCCTAATTGGACAAGAATATGCCTAGGGAGGACGAAAATGACCTAATTGATTATCCAATGATACAAACACACCTATTGGATGCACAAGATTGGTTAAAAACCCTAATTGGACAAGAATATGCCTAGGGAGGACGAAAATGACCTAATTGATCATCCAATGACACAACACATCTATTGGATGCACAAGATTGGTTAAAAACCCTAATTGGACAAGAATATGCCTAGGGAGGACAAAAATGACCTAATTGATCATCCAATGACACAAACACACCTATTGGATGCACAAGATTGGTTAAAAACCCTAATTGGACAAGAATATGCCTAGGGAGGACGAAAATGACCTAATTGATCATCCAATGACACAAACACACCTATTAGATGCACAAGTTTGGTTAAAAACCCTAGTTGGACAAGAATATGCCTAGGGAGGAAGAAAATGACCTAATTAATCATCCAATGACACAAATGAACTTATTGGATGCACAAGATTTGTTAAAAACCCTAATTGGACAAGAATAAGCCTAGGGAGGACGAAAATGACCTAATTGATCATCCAATGACACAAACACACCTATTGGATGCACAAGATTGGTTAAAAACCCTAATTGGACAAGAATAAGCCTAGGGAGGACGAAAATGACCTAATTGATCATCCAATGACACAAACACACCTATTGGATGCACAAGATTGGTTAAAAACCCTAATTGGACAAGAATAAGCCTAGGGAGGACGAAAATGACCTAATTGATCATCCAATGACACAAACACATCTATTGGATGCACAAAATTGGTTTAAAACCCAAGTTGGACAAGAATATGCCTAGGGAGGACGAAAATTACCTAATTGATCATCCAATGATACAAATGAACTTATTGGATGCACATGATTTGGTAAAAACCCGAATTGGACAAGAATAAGCCTAGGAAGGACGAAAATGACCTAATTGATCATCCAATGACACAAACACACCTATTGGATGCACAAGATTGGTTAAAAACCCTAATTGGACAAGAATATGCTTATGGAGGACGAAAATGACCTAAATTGATCATCCAATGACACAAACACACCTATCGGATGCACAAGATTGGTTAAAAACCCTAATTGGACAAGAATATGCCTAGGGAGGACGAAAATGACCTAAATTGATCATCCAATGACACAAACACACCTATTGGATGCACAAGATTGGTTAAAAACCCTAATTGGACAAGAATATGCCTAGGGAGGACGAAAATGACCTAAATGTTAATCCAATGACACAAATGATCTTATTGGATGCACAAGATTGGTTAAAAACCCTAATTGGACAAGAATAAGCCTTGGGAGGACGAAAATGACCTAATTGATCATCCAATGACACAAACACACCTATTGGATGCAAAGGATTGGTTAAAAACCCTAATTGGACAAGAATAAGCCTAGGGAGGACGAAAATGACCTAATTGATCATCCAATGACACAAACACACCTATTGGATGCACAAGATTGGTTAAAAACCCTAATTGGACAAGAATAAGCCTAGGAAGGAAGAAAATGACCTAATTGATCATCCAATGACACAAACACACCTATTGGATGCACAAGATTGGTTAAAAACCCTAATTGGACAAGAATAAGCCTAGGGAGGACGAAAATGACCTAATTGATCATCCAATGACACAAACACACCTATTGGATGCACAAGATTGGTTAAAAACCCTAATTGGACAAGAATAAGCCAAGGGAGGACGAAAATTTCCTAATTGATCATCCAATGACACAAACACACCTATTGGATGCACAAGATTGGTTAAAAACCCTAATTGGACAAGAATATGCCTAGGGAGGACGAAAATGACCTAATTGATCATCCAATGACACAAACACAATTATTGGATGCACAAGATTGGTTAAAAACCCTAATTGGACAAGAATAAGCCTAGGGAGGACGAAAATGACCTAATTGATCATCCAATGACACAAACACACCTATTGGATGCACAAGATTGGTTAAAAACCCTAGTTGGACAAGAATATGCCTAGGGATGACATATATGACCTAAATGTTAATCCAATAACACAAATGAACTTATTGGATGCACAAGATTGGTTAAAAACCCTAATTGGACAAGAATAAGCCTAGGGAGGACGAAAATGACCTAATTGATCATCCAATGACACAAACACACCTATTGGATGCACAAGATTGGTTAAAAACCCTAATTGGACAAGAATATGCCTAGGGAGGACGAAAATGACATAATTGATCGTCCAATGACACAAACACACCTATTGGATGCACAAGATTGGTTAAAAACCCTAATTGGACAAGAATAAGCCTAGGGAGGACGAAAATGACCTAATTGATCATCCAATGACACAAACACACCTATTGGATGCACAAGATTGGTTAAAAACCCTAATTGGACAAGAATATGCCTAGGGAGGACGAAAATGACCTAAATATTAATTCAATGACACAAACAAACTTGTTGGATGCACAAGATTGGTTAAAAACCCTAATTGGACAAGAATAAGCCTAGGGAGGACGAAAATGACCTAATAGATCATCCAATGACACAAACACACCTATTGGATGCACAAGATTGGTTAAAAACCCTAATTGGACAAGAATAAGCCTAGGGAGGACGAAAATGACCTAATTGATCATCCAATGACACAAACACACCTATTGGATGCACAAGATTGGTTAAAAACCCTAATTGGACAAGAATAAGCATAGGGAGGACGAAAATGACCTAATTCATCATCCAATGACACAAACACACCTATTGGATGCACAAGATTGGTTAAAAATCCTAACTGGACAAGAATATGCCTAGGGAGGACGAAAATGACCTAATTGATCATCCAATGACACAAACACACCTATTGGATGCACAAGATTGGTTAAAAACCCTAATTGGACAAGAATATGCCTAGGGAGGACGAATATGACCTAAATGTTAATCCAATAACACAAATGAACTTATTGGATGCACAAGATTGGTTAAAAACCCTAATTGGACAAGAATAAGCCTAGGGAGAACGAAAATGAGCTAAATGTTAATCCATTGACACAACTCAACTTATTGGATGCACAAAATTGGTTAAAAAC
Source organism: Cicer pinnatifidum (assembly GCA_037974775.1). Taxonomy (NCBI): domain Eukaryota; kingdom Viridiplantae; phylum Streptophyta; class Magnoliopsida; order Fabales; family Fabaceae; genus Cicer; species Cicer pinnatifidum. The sequence continues at coordinate 85,880 of JBBPBR010000942.1, forward strand.
CCTAATTGGACAAGAATAAGCCTAGGGAGGAAGAAAATGACCTAATTTATCATCCAATGACACAAACACACCTATTGGATGCACAAGATTGGTTAAAAACCCTAATTGGACAAGAAAAAGCCTAGGGAGGACGAAAATGACCTAATTGATCATCCAATGACACAAACACACCTATTGGATGCAAAAGATTGGTTAAAAACCCTAATTGGACAAGAATATGCCTAGGGAGGACGATAATGACCAAAATATTAATTCAATGACACAAACAAAGTTATTGGATGCACAAGATTGGTGAAAAACCCTAATTGGACAAGTATAAGCCTAGGGAGGACGAAAATAACCTAATTGATCATCCAATGACACAAACACACCTATTGGATGCACAAGTTTGGTTAAAAACCCTAATTGGACAAGAATAAGCCTAGGAAGGACAAAAATGACCTAATTGAAGATCCAATGACACAACCACACCTATTGGATGCACAAGATTGGTTAAAAACCCTAATTGGACAAGAATATGCCTAGGGAGGATGAAAATGACCTAAATATTAATTCAATGACACAAACAAAGTTATTGGATGCACAAGTTTGGTTAAAAACCCTAATTGGACAAGAATAAGCCTAGTGAGGACGAAAATGACCTAATTGATCATCCAATGACACAAACACACCTATTGGATGCACAAGATTGGTTAAATACCCTAATTGGACAAGAATAAGCCTAGGGAGGAAGAAAATGACCTAATTTATCATCCAATGACACAAACACACCTATTGGATGCACAAGATTGGTTAAAAACCCTAATTGGACAAGAAAAAGCCTAGGGAGGACGAAAATGACCTAATTGATCATCCAATGACACAAACACACCTATTGGATGCAAAAGATTGGTTAAAAACCCTAATTGGACAAGAATATGCCTAGGGAGGACGAAAATGACCAAAATATTAATTCAATGACACAAACAAAGTTATTGGATGCACAAGATTGGTGAAAAACCATAATTGGACAAGTATAAGCCTAGGGAGGACGAAAATAACCTAATTGATCATCCAATGACACAAACACACCTATTGGATGCACAAGTTTGGTTAAAAACCCTAATTGGACAAGAATAAGCCTAGGAAGGACAAAAATGACCTAATTGAAGATCCAATGACACAACCACACCTATTGGATGCACAAGATTGGTTAAAAACCCTAATTAGACAAGAATATGCCTAGGGAGGACGAAAATGACCTAAATATTAATTCAATGACACAAACAAAGTTATTGGATGCACAAGATTGGTTAAAAACCCTAATTGGACAAGAATAAGCCTAGTGATGACGAAAATGACCTAATTGATCATCCAATGACACAAACACACCTATTGGATGCACAAGATTGGTTAAATACCCTAATTGGACAAGAATAAGCCTAGGGAGGAAGAAAATGACCTAATTTATCATCCAATGACACAAACACACCTATTGGATGCACAAGATTGGTTAAAAACCCTAATTGGACAAGCAAAAGCCTAGGGAGGACGAAAATGACCTAATTGATCATCCAATGACACAAACACACCTATTGGATGCAAAAGATTGGTTAAAAACCCTAATTGGACAAGAATATGCCTAGGGAGGACGAAAATGACCTAATTGATCATCCAATGACACAAACACACCTATTGGAT
>JBBPBR010000943.1:5762-57808 GCA_037974775.1 Cicer pinnatifidum
TAATTGATCATCCAACGACACAAACACACCTATTGGATGCACAAGATTGGTTAAAAACCCTAATTGGACAAGAATATGCCTAGGGAGGACGAATATGACCTAAATGTTAATCCAATAACACAAATGAACTTATTGGATGCACAAGATTGGTTAAAAAGCCTAATTGGACAAGAATAAGCCTAGGGAGAACGAAAATGACCTAAATGTTAATCCAATGACACAACTCAACTTATTGGATGCACAAGATTGGTTAAAAACCCTAATTGGACAAGAATAAGCCTAGGGAAGACGAAAATGACCTAATTGATTATCCAATGACACAAACACACCTATTGGATGCACAAGATTGGTTAAAAACCCTAGTTGGACAAGAATATGCCAAGGGAGGACGAAAATGACCTAATTGATTATCCAATAACACAAATGAACTTATTGGATGCACAAGATTGGTTAAAAACCCTAATTGGACAAGAATAAGCCTAGGGAGGACGAAAATGACCTAATTGATCATCCAATGACACAAACACACCTATTGGATGCACAAGATTGGTTAATAACCCTAATTAGACAAGAATAAGCCTAGGGAGGACGAAAATGACCTAATTGATCATCCAATGACACAAACACACCTATTGGATGCACAAGATTGGCTAAAAACCATAATTGGACAAGAATAAGCCTAGGGAGGACGAAAATGACCTAATTGATCATCCAATGACACAAACACACCTATTGGATGCCCAAGATTGATTTAAAACCCTAGTTGGACAAGAATATGCCTAGGGAGGACGAAAATGACCTAATTGATCATCCAATGACACAAATGAACTTATTGGATGCACAACATTGGTTAAAAACCCTAATTGGACAAGAATAAGCCTAGGGATGACGAAAATGACCTAATTGATCATCCAATTACACAAACACAACTATTGGATGCACAAGATTGGTTAAAAACCCTAATTGGACAAGAATATGCCTAGGAAGGACGACAATGACCAAAATATTAATTCAATGTCACAAACAAAGTTATTGGATGCACAAGATTGGTTAAAAACCCTCATTGGACAAGAATAAGCCTAGAGAGGACGAAAATGATCTAATTGATCATCCAATGACACAAACACACCTATTGGAGGCACAAGATTGGTTAAAAACCCTAATTGGACAAGAATATGCATAGGGAGGACGAACATGACCTAAATATTAATTCTATGACACAAACAAACTTATCAGATGCACAAGATTGGTTAAAATCCCTAATTGGACAAGAATAAGCCTAGGGAGGACGAAAATGACCTAATTGATCATCCAATGACACAAACACACCTATTGGGTGCACAAGATTGATTAAAAACCCTAATTGGACAAGAATAAGCCTGGGGAGGAAGAAAATGACCTAATTGATCATCCAATGACACAAACACACCTATTGGATGCACAAGATTGGTTAAAAACCCTAATTGGACGAGAATAAGCCTAGGGAGGATGAAAATTACCTAATTGATTATCCAATGGCACAAACACACCTATTGGATGCACAAGATTGGTTTAAAACCCTAGTTGGACAAGAATATGCATAAGGAGGACGAAAATGAACTAATTGATCATCCAATGACACAAATGAACATATTGGATGCACAAGATTGGTAAAAAACCCTAATTGGACAAGAATAAGCCTAGGCAGGACGAAAATGACCTAATTGATCATCCAATGACACAAACACACCTATTGGATGCACAAAATTGGTTAAAAACCCTAGTTGGACAAGAACATGCCTAGGAAGGACGAAAATGACCTAATTGATCATTGAATGACACAAACACACCTATTGGATGCACAAGATTGGTTAATAACCCTAATTGGACAAGAATATGCCTAGGTAGGACGAAAATTACCTAATTGATCTTCCAATGATACAAACACACCTATTGGATGCACAAGATTGGTTAAAAACCCTAACTGGACAAGAATATGCCTAGGGAGGACGAAAATGACTTAATTGATCATCCAACGACACAAACACACCTATTGGATGCACAAGATTGGTTAAAAACCCTAATTGGACAAGAATATGCCTAGGGAGGACGAATATGACCTAAATGTTAATCCAATAACACAAATGAACTTATTGGATGCACAAGATTGGTTAAAAAGCCTAATTGGACAAGAATAAGCCTAGGGAGAACGAAAATGACCTAAATGTTAATCCAATGACACAACTCAACTTATTGGATGCACAAGATTGGTTAAAAACCCTAATTGGACAAGAATAAGCCTAGGGAAGACGAAAATGACCTAATTGATCATCCAATGACACAAACACACCTATTGGATGCACAAGATTGGTTAAAAATCCTAATTGGACAAGAATATGCGTAGGGAGGACGAAAATGACCTAATTGATCATCCAATGACACAAACACACCTATTGGATGCACAAGACTGGTTAAAAACCATAATTGGACAAGAATAAGCCTAGGGAGGACGAAAATGATCTAATTGATCATCCAATGACACAAACACACCTATTGGATGCACAAGATTGGTTAAAAACCCTAATTGGACAAGAATATGCCTAGGGAGGACGAAAATGACCTAAATATTAATTCAATGACACAAACAAACTTATTGGATGCACAAGATTGGTTAAAAACCCTAATTGGACAAGAATAAGCCTAGGGAGGACGAAAATGACCTAATTGATCATCCAATGACACAAACACACCTATTGGATGCACAAGATTGGTTAAAAACCCTAATTGGACAAGAATAAGCCTAGGGAGGACCAAAATGACCTAATTGATCATCCAATGACACTAACACACCTATTGGAAGCACAAGATTGGTTAAAAAACCTAATTGGACAAGAATATGCCTAGGGAGGACGAAAAGGACCTAAATATTAATTCAATGACACAAACAAACTTATTGGATGCACAAGATTGGTTAAAAACCCTAATTGGACAAGAATAAGCCTAGGGAGGACGAAAATGACCTAATTGATCATCCAATGACACAAACACACCTATTGGATGCACAAGATTGGTTAAAAACCCTAATTGGACAAGAATAAGCCCTGGGAGGACCAAAATGACCTACTTGATCATCCAATGACACAAACACACCTATTGGAAGCACAAGATTGGTTAAAAACCCTAATTGGACAAGAATATGCCTAGGGAGGACAAAAATGACCTAATTGATCATCCAATGACACAAACACACCTATTGGATGCACAAGATTGGTTAAAAACCCTAATTGGACAAGAATATGCCTAGGGAGGATGAAAATGACCTAATTGATCATCCAATGACACAAACAAACTTATCGGATGCACAAGATTGGTTAAAAACCCATATTGGACAAGAATAAGCCTAGGGAGGACGAAAATGACCTAATTGATCATCCAATGACACAAACACACCTATTGGATGCACAAGATTGGTTAAAAACCCTAATTGGACAAGAATAAGCCTAGGGAGGACGAAAATGACCTAATTGATCATCCAATGACACAAACACACCTATTGGATGCACAAGATTGGTTAACAACCCTAATTGGACAAGAATAAGCCTAGGGAGGACGAAAATAACCTAATTGATCATCCAATGACACAAACACACCTATTGGATGCACAAGATTGGTTAAAAACCCTAATTGGACAAGAATAAGCCTAGGGAGGAAGAAAATGACCTAATATATCATCCAATGACACAAACACACCTATTGGATGCACAAGATTGGTTAAAAACCCTAATTGGACAAGAATAAGCCTAGGGAGGACGAAAATGACCTAATTGATCATCCAATGACACAAACACACCTATTGGATGCACAAGATTGGTTAAAAACCCTAATTGGACAAGAATAAGCCTAGGGAGGACGAAAATGACCTAATTGATCATCCAATGACACAAACACACCTATTGGATGCACAAAATTGGTTAAAAACCGTAGTTGGACAAGAAGATGCCTAGGGAGGACGAAATTTACCTAATTGATCATCCAATGACACAAATGAACTTATTGGATGCACAAGATTTGTTAAAAACCCTAATTGGACAAGAATAAGCCTAGGGAGGACGAAAATGACCTAATTGATCATCCAATGACACAAACACACCTATTGGATGCACAAGATTGGTTAAAAACCCTAATTGGACAAGAATAAGCCTAGGGAGGACGAAAATTACCTAATTGATCATCCAATGACACAAACACACCTATTGGATGCACAAGATTGGTTAAAAATCCTAATTGGACAAGAATAAGCCTAGGGAGGATAAAAATGACCTAATTGATCATCCAATGACACAAACACACCTATTGGATGCACAAGATTGGTTAAAAACCCTAATTGGACAAGAATAAGCCTAGGGAGGACGAAAATGACCTAATTGATCATCCAATGACACAAACACACCTATTGGATGCACAAGATTGGTTAAAAACCCTAATTGGACAAGAATAAGCCTAGGGAGGACGAAAATGACCTAATTGATCATCCAATCACACAAACACACCTATTGGATGCACAAGATTGGTTAAAAACCATAGTTGGACATGAATATGCCTAGGGAGGATGAAAATGACCTAATTGATCATCCAATGACACAAATGAACTTATTGGATGCACAAGATTGGTTAAAAACACTAATTGGACAAAAATAAGCCTAGGGAGGACAAAAATGACCTAATTGATCATCCAATGACACAAACACACCTATTGGATGCACAAGATTGGTTAAAAACCCTAATTGGACAAGAATAAGCCTAGGGAGGACGAAAATGACCTAATTGATCATCCAATGACACAAACACACCTATTGGATGCACAAGATTGGTTAAAAACCCTAATTGGACAAGAATAAGCCTAGGGAGGACGAAAATGACCTAATTGATCATCCAATGACACAAACACACCTATTGGATGCACAAGATTGGTTAAAAACCCTAATTGGACAAGAATAAGCCTAGGGAGGACGAAAATGACCTAATTGATCATCCAATGACACAAACACATCTATTGGAAGCACAAGATTGGTTAGAAACCCTAGTTGGACAAGAATATGCCTAGGGAGGACGAAAATGACCTAATTGATCATCCAATGACACAAATGAACTTATTGGATGCACAAGATTGCTTAAAAACCCTAATTGGACAAAAATAAGCATAGAAAGGACGAAAATGACCTAATTGATCATCCAATGACACAAACACACCTATTGGATGCACAAGATTGGTTAAAAACCCTAATTGGACAAGAATAAGCCTAGGGAGGACGAAAATGACCTAATTGATCATCCAATGACACAAACACACCTATTGGATGCACAAGATTGGTTAAAAACCCTAATTGGACAAGAATAAGCCTAGGGAGGACGAAAATGACCTAATTGATCATCCAATGACACAAACACACCTATTGGATGCACAAGATTGGTTAAAAACCCTAATTGGACAAGAATAAGCCTAGGGAGGACGAAAATGACCTAATTGATCATCCAATGACAGAAACACACCGATTGGATTCACAAGATTGGTTAAAAACCCTAATTCGACAAGAATATGCCTAAGGAGGACGAAAATGACCTAAATATTAATTCAATGACACAAACAAAGTTATTGGATGCACAAGATTGGTTAAAAACCCTAATTGGACAAGAATAAGCCTTGGGATGATGAAAATGACCTAATTGATCATCCAATGACACAAACACACCTATTGGATGCACAAGATTGGTTAAAAACCCTAATTGGACAAGAATAAGCCTAGGGAGGACGAAAATGACCTAATTGATCATCCAATGACACAAACACACCTATTGGATGCACAAGATTGGTTAAAAACCCTAATTGGACAAGAATAAGCCTAGGGAGGACGAAAATGACCTAATTGATCATCCAATGACACAAACACACCTATTGGATGCACAAGATTGGTTAAAAACCCTAATTGGACAAGAATAAGCCTAGGGAGGACGAAAATGACCTAAATGTTAATCCAATGACACAACTCAAGTTATTGGATGCACAAGATTGGTTAAAAACCCTAATTGGACAAGAATAAGCCTAGGGAGGACGAAAATGACCTAATTGATCATCCAATGACACAAACACACCTATTGGATACACAAGATTGGTTAAAAACCCTAATTGGACAAGAATATGCCTAGGGAGGACGAAAATGACCTAAATGTTATTCCAATTGCAAAACTCAACTTATTAGATGCACAAGATTGGTTAAAAACCCTAATTGGACAAGAATAAGCCTAGGGAGGACGAAAATAACCTAATTGATCATCCAATGACACAAACACACCTATTGGATGCACAAGATTGGTTAAAAACCCTAATTGGACAAGAATAAGCCTAGGGAGGACGAAAATGACCTAATTGATCATCCAATGACACAAACACACCTATTGGATGCACAAGATTGGTTAAAAACCCTAATTGGACAAGAATAAGCCTAGGGAGGACGAAAATGACCTAATTGATCATCCATTGCCACAAACACACCTATTGGATGCACAAGATTGGTTAAAAACCCTAATTCGACAAGAATATGCCTAGGGAGGATGAAAATGACCTAAATTGATTATCCAATGACACAAACACACCTATTGGATGCACAAGATTGGTTAAAAACCCTAATTGGACAAGAATATACCTAGGGAGGACGAAAATGACCTAAATGTTAATCCAATGACACAAATGAACTTATTGGTTGCACAAGATTGGTGAAATACCCTAATTGGACAAGAATAAGCCTAGGGAGAACGAAAATGACCTAAATGTTAATCCAATGACACAACTCAACTTATTGGATGCACAAGATTGGTTAAAAACCCTAATTGGACAAGAATAAGTTTAGGGAGGATGAAAATGACCTAATTGATCATCCAATGACACAAACACACCTATTGGATGCACAAAATTGGTTAAAAACCCTAGTTGGACAAGAACATGCCTAGGGAGGACGAAAATGACCTAATTGATCATTGAATGACACAAACACACCTATTCGATGCACAAGATTGGTTAAAAACCCTAATTGGACAAGAATATGCCTAGGGAGGACAAAAATGACCTAATTGATCATCCAATGATACAAACACACCTATTGGATGCACAAGATTGGTTAAAAACCCTAACTGGAAAAGAATATGCCTAGGGAGGACGAAAATGACCTAATTGATCATCCAATGATACAAACACACCAATTGGATGCACAAGATTGGTTAAAAACCCTAATTGGACAAGAATATGCCTAGGGAGGACGAATATGACCTAAATGTTAATCCAATAACACAAATGAACTTATTGGATGCACAAGATTGGTTAAAAACCCTAATTGGACAAGAATAAGCCTAGGGAGAACGAAAATGACCTAAATGTTAATCCAATGACACAACTCAACTTATTAGATGCACAAGATTGGTTAAAAACCCTAATTGGACAAGAATAAGCCTAGGGAGGACGAAAATGACCTAATTGATCAACCAATGACACAAACACACCTATTGGATTCACAAGATTGGTTAAAAACCCTAATTGGACAAGAATATGCCTAAGGAGGACGAAAATGACCTAATTGATCATCCAATGACACAAACACACCTATTGGATGCACAAGATTGCTTAAAAACCCTAATTGGACAAGAATAAGCCTAGGGAGGACGAAAATGACCTAATTGATCATCCAATGACACAAACACACCTATTGGATACACAAGATTGGTTAAAAACCCTAATTGGACAAGAATATGCCTAGGGAGGACGAAAAAGACCTAAATGTTAATCCAATGACACAAATGAACTTATTGGATGCACAAGATTGGTTAAAAACCCTAATTGGACAAGAATAAGCCTAGGGAGGACGAAAATGACCTAAATGCTAATCCAATGACAGAACTCAACTTATTGGATGCACAAGATTGGTTAAAAACCCTAATTGGGCAAGAATAAGCCTAGCGAGGACGAAAATGACCTAATTGATCATCCAATGACACAAACACACCTATTGGATGCACAAGATTGGTTAAAAACCCTAATTGGACAAGAATAAGCCTAGGGAGGACGAAAATGACCTAATTGATCATCCATTGCCACAAACACACCTATTGGATGCACAAGATTGGTTAAAAACCCTAATTGGACAAGAATATGCCTAGGGAGGACGAAAATGATCTAATTGATCATCCAATGACACAAACACACCTATTGGCTGCACAAGATTGGTTAAAAACCCTAATTGGACAAGAATATGCCTAGGGAGCACGAAAATGACCTAAATATTAATTCAATGACATAAACAAACTTGTTGGATGCACAAGATTGGTTAAAAACCCTAATTGGAGAAGAATAAGCCTAGGGAGGACGAAAATGACCTAATTGATCATCCAATGACACAAACACACCTATTGGAAGCACAAGATTGGTGAAAAACCCTAATTGGACAAGAATATGCCTAGGGAGGACGAAAATGACCTAAATGTTAATCCAATGACACAAATGAACTTATTGGATGCACAAGATTGGTTAAAAACCCTAATTGGACAAGAATAAGCCTAGGGAGGGCGAAAATGACCTAATTGATCATCCAATGACACAAACACACCTATTGGATGCACAGGATTGGTTAAAAACCCGAATTGGACAAGAATATGCCTAGGGAGGACGAAAATGACCTAAATATTAATTCAATGACACAAACAAAGTTATTGGATGCACAAGATTGGTTAAAAACCCTAATTGGACAAGAATAAGCCTAGGGAGGACGAAAATGACCTAATTGATCATCCAATGACACAAACACACCTATTGGATGCACAAGATTGGTTAAAAACCCTAATTGGACAAGAATAAGCCTAGGGAGGACGAAAATGACCTAATTGATCATCCAATGACACAAACACACCTATTGGAGCACAAGATTGGTTAAAAACCCTAATTGGACAAGAATAAGCCTAGGGAGGACGAAAATGACCTAATTGATCATCCAATGACACAAACACACCTATTGGATGCACAAGATTGGTTAAAAACCCTAATTGGACAAGAATAAGCCTAGGAAGGACGAAAATGACCTAATTGATCATCCAATGACACAAACACACCTATTGGATGCACAAGATTGGTTAAAAACCCTAATTGGACAAGAATAAGCCTAGGGAGAACGAAAATAACCTAATTGATCATCCAATGACACAAACACACCTATTGGATACACAAGATTGGTTAAAAACCCTAATTGGACAAGAAAATGCCTAGGGAGGACGAAAATAACCTAAATGTTAATCCAATGACACAAATGAACTAATTGGATGCACAAGATTGGTTAAAAACCCTAATTGGACAAGAATAAGCCTAGGGGGGACGAAAATGACCTAAATGTTAATCCAATGAAACAACTCAACTTATTGGATGCACAAGATTTGTTAAAAACCCTAATTGGACAAGAATAAGCCTAGGGAAGACTAAAATGACCTAATTGATCATCCAATGACACAAACACAACTATTGGATGCACAAGATTGGTTAAAAACCCTAATTGGAAAAGAATATGCCTAGGGTGGACGAAAATGACCTAATTGATCATCCAATGACACAAACACACCTATTGGATGCACAAGATTGGTTAAAAACCCTAATTGGACAAGAATATGCCTAGGGAGGACGAAAATGACCTAATTGATCATCCAATGACACAAACACACCTATTGGAAGCACAAGATTGGTTAAAAAGCCTAATTGGACAAGAATATGCCTAGGGAGGACGAAAATGACCTAAATGTAAATCCAATGACACAAATGAACTTATTGGATGCACAAGATTGGTTAAAAACCCTAATTGGACAAGAATAAGCCTAGGGAGGACGAAAATGACCTAATTGATCATCCAATGACACAAACACACCTATTGGATGCACAAGATTGGTTAAAAACCCTAATTGGACAAGAATAAGCCTAGGGAGGACAAAAATGACCTAATTGATCATCCAATGACATAAACACACCTATTGGATGCACAAGATTGGTTAAAAACCCTAATTGGACAAGAATAAGTCTAGGGTGGACGAAAATGACCTAATTGATCATCCAATGACATAAACACACCTATTGGATGCACAAGATTGGTTAAAAACCCTAATTGGACAAGAATAAGCCTAGGGAGGACGAAAATGACCTAATTGATCATCCATTGCCACAAACACACCTATTGGATGCACAAGATTGGTTAAAAACCCTAATTCGACAAGAATATGCCTAGGGAGGACGAAAATGACCTAAATATTAATTCAAGGACACAAACAAAGTTATTGGATGCACAAGATTGGTTAAAAACCCTAATTGGACAAGAATAAGCCTTGGGAGGACGAAAATGACCTAAATGTTAATCCAATGACACAACTCAACTTATTGGATGCACAAGATTGGTTAAAAACCCTAATTGGAAAAGAATAAGCCTAGGGAGGACGAAAATGACCTAATTGATCATCCAATGACACAAACACACCCATTGGATGCACAAGATTGGTTAAAAACCCTAGTTGGACAAGAATATGCCTAGGGAGTACGAAAATGACCTAATTGATCATCCAATGACACAAATGAACTTATTGGATGCACAAGATTGGTTAAAAACCCTAATTGGGCAAGAATAAGCCTAGGGAGGACGAAAATGACCTAATTGATCATCCAATGACACAAACACACCTATTGGATACACAAGATTGGTTAAAAACCCTAATTGGACAAGAATATGCCTAGGGAGGACGAATATGACCTAAATGTTAATCCAATAACACAAATGAACTTATTGGATGCACAAGATTGGTTAAAAACCCTAATTGGACAAGAATAAGCCTAGGGAGAACGAAAATGACCTAAATGTTAATCCAATGACACAACTCAACTTATTAGATGCACAAGATTGGTTAAAAACCCTAATTGGACAAGAATAAGCCTAGGGAGGACGAAAATAATCTAATTGATCATCCAATGACACAAACAAACACACCTATTGGATGCACAAGATTGGTTAAAAACCCTAATTGGACAAGAATATGCCTAGGGAGGACGAAAATGACCTAAATGTTAATCCAATGACACAAATGAACTTATTGGATGCACAAGATTGGTTAAAAACCCTAATTGGACAAGAATAAGCCTAGGGAGGACGAAAATGACCTAATTGATCATCCAATGACAGAAACACACCTATTGGATGCCCAAGATTGGTTAAAAACCCTAATTGGACAAGAATATGCCTAGGGAGGACGAATATGACCTAAATGTTAATCCAATAACACAAATGAACTTATTGGATGCACAAGATTGGTTAAAAACCCTAATTGGACAAGAATAAGCCTAGGGAGAACGAAAATGACCTAAATGTTAATCCAATGACACAACTCAACTTATTGGATGCACAAGATTGGTTAAAAACCCTAATTAGACAAGAATAAGCCTAGGGAGGACGAAAATGACCTAATTGATTATCCAATGACACAAACACACCTATTGGATGCACAAGATTGGTTAAAAACCCTAGTTGGACAAGAATATGCCTAGGGAGGACGAAAATGACCTAATTGATCATCCAATGACACAAATGAACTTATTGGATGCACAAGATTGGTTAAAAACCCTAATTGGACAAGAATATGCCTAAGGAGGACGAAAATGACCTAATTGATCATCCAATGACACAAACACACCTATTGGATGCACATGATTGGTTAAAAACCCTAATTGGACAAGAATATGCCTAGGGAAGACGAAAATGACCTAAATGTTAATCCAATGACACAAATGAACTTATTGGATGCACAAGTTTGGTTAAAAACCCTAATTGGACAAGAATAGGCCTAGGGAGGAGAAAAATGACCTAATTGATCATCCAATGACACAAACACACCTATTGGATGCACAAGATTGGTAAAAAAAACCCTAATTGGCCAAGAATATGCCTAGGGAGGACGAAAATGACCTAAATGTTAATCCAATGACACAAATGAACTTATTGGATGCACAAGATTGGTTAAAAACCCTAATTGGACATGAATAAGGTTAGGGAGGACGAAAATGACCTAATTGATCATCCAATGACACAAACACACCTATTAGATGCACAAGATTGGTTAAAAACCCTAATTGGACAAGAATATGCCAAGGGAGGACGAAAATGACCTAAATGTTAATCCAATGACACAAATGAACTTATTGGATGCACAAGATTGGTTAAAAACCCTAATTGGACAAGAATAAGCCTAGGGAGGATCAAAGTGACCTAATTGATCATCCAATGAGATTAACACACCTATTGGATGCACAAGATTGGTTAAAAACCCTAATTGGACAAGAATATGCCTAGGGAGGACGAAAATGACCTAAATGTGAATCCAATGACACAAATGAACTTATTGGATACACAAGATTGGTTAAAAACCCTAATTAGACAAGAATAAGCCTAAGGAGGACGAAAATGACCTAATTGATCATCCAATGACACAAACACACCTATTGGATGCACAAGATTGGTTAAAAACCCTAATTGGACAAGAATATGCCTAGGGAGGACGAAAATGACCTAATTGATCATCCAATGACACAAACACACCTATTGAATGCACAAGATTGTTTAAAAACCCTAATTGGACAAGAATAAGCCTAAGGAGGACGAAAATGAGCTAATTGATCATCCAATGACACAAACACACCTATTGGATGCAAAAGATTGGTTAAAAACCCTAATTGGACAAGAATAAGCCTATGGAGGACGAAAATGACCTAATTGATCATCCAATGACACAAACACACCTATTGGATGCACAAGATTGGTTAAAAACCCTAATTGGACAAGAATATGCCTAGGGAGGACGAAAATGACCTAATTGATCATCCAATGACACAAACACACCTATTGGATGCACAAGATTGGTTAAAAACCATAATTGGACAAGAATATCCTAGGGAGGACGAATATGACCTAAATGTTAATCCAATAACACAAATGAACTTATTGGATGCACAAGATTGGTTAAAAACCCTAATTGGACAAGAATAAGCCTAGGGAGAACGAAAATGACCTAAATGTTAATCCAATGACACAACTCAACTTATTGGATGCACAAGATTGGTTAAAAACCCTAATTGGACAAGAATAAGCCTAGGGAGGAAGAAAATGACCTAATTGATCATCCAATGACACAAAAACACCTATTGGATGCACAAGATTGGTTAAAAACCCTAATTTGACAAGAATATGCCTAGGGAGGACGAAAATGACCTAATTGATCATCCAAAGACACAAACACACCTATTGGATGCACAAGATTGGTTAAAAACCCTAATTGGACAAGAATATCCTAGGGAGGACGAATATGACCTAAATGTTAATCCAATAACACAAATGAACTTATTGGATGCACAAGATTGGTTAAAAACCCTAATTGGACAAGAATAAGCCTAGGGAGAACGAAAATGACCTAAATGTTAATCCAATGACACAACTCAACTTATTGGATGCACAAGATTGGTTAAAAACCCTAATTAGACAAGAATATGCCTAGGGAGGACGAAAATGACCTAATTGATCATCCAATGACACAAACACACCTATTGGATGCACAAGATTGGTTAAAAACCCTAATTGGACAAGAATATGCCTAGGGAGGACGAAAATGACCTAATTGATCATCCAATGACACAAACACACCTATTGGATGCAGAAGATTGGTTAAAAACCCTAATTGGACAATAATATGCGTAGGGAGGACGAAAATGACCTAAATATTAATTCAATGACACAAACAAACTTATTGGATTCACAAGATTGGTTAAAAACCCTAATTGGGCAAGAATAGGCCTAGGGAGGACGAAAATGACCTAATTGATCATCCAATGACACAAACACACCTATTGGATGCACAAGATTGGTTAAAAACCCTAATTGGACAAGAATAAGCCTAGGGAGGACGAAAATGACCTAATTGATCATCCAATGACACAAACACACCTATTGGATGCACAAGATTGGTTAAAAACCCTAATTGGACAAGAATATGCCTAGGGAGGACGAAAATGACCTAATTGATCATCCAATGACACAAACACACCTATTGGATGCACAAGATTTGTTAAAAACCATAATTGGACAAGAATAAGCCTAGGAAGGACGAAAATAACTTAATTGATCATCCTATGACACAAACACACCTATTGGATGCACAAGATTGGTTAAAAACCCTAATTGGACAAGAATATGCCTAGGGAGGACGAAAATGACCTAAATATTAATTCAATGACACAAACAAAGTTATTGGATGCACAAGATTGGTTAAAAACCCTAATTGGACAAGAATAACCATAGGGATGACGAAAATGACCTAATTGATCATCAAATGACACAAACACACCTATTGGATGCACAAGATTGGTTAAAAACCCTAATTGGACAAGAATAAGCCTAGGGAGGACGAAAATGACCTAATTGATCATCCAATGACACAAACACACCTATTAGAGGCACAAGATTGGTTAAAAACCCTAATTGGACAAGAATAAGCCTAGGAAGGACGAAAATGACCTAATTGATCATCCAATGACACAAACACACCTATTGGATGCACAAGATTGGTTAAAAACCCTAATTGGACAAGAATAAGCCTAGGGAGGACGAAAATGACCTAATTGATCATCCAATGACACAAAACACCTATTGGATGCACAAGATTGGTTAAAAATCCTAATTGGACAAGAATAAGCCTAGGGAGGATAAAAATGACCTAATTGATCATCCAATGACACAAACACACCTATTGGATGCACAAGATTGGTTAAAAACCCTAATTGGACAAGAATAAGCCTAGGGAGGACGAAAATGACCTAATTGATCATCCAATGACACAAACACACCTATTGGATGCACAAGATTGGTTAAAAACCCTAATTGGACAAGAATAAGCCTAGGGAGGACGAAAATGACCTAATTGATCATCCAATCACACAAACACACCTATTGGATGCACAAGATTGGTTAAAAACCATAGTTGGACATGAATATGCCTAGGGAGGATGAAAATGACCTAATTGATCATCCAATGACACAAATGAACTTATTGGATGCACAAGATTGGTTAAAAACACTAATTGGACAAAAATAAGCCTAGGGAGGACAAAAATGACCTAATTGATCATCCAATGACACAAACACACCTATTGGATGCACAAGATTGGTTAAAAACCCTAATTGGACAAGAATAAGCCTAGGGAGGACGAAAATGACCTAATTGATCATCCAATGACACAAACACACCTATTGGATGCACAAGATTGGTTAAAAACCCTAATTGGACAAGAATAAGCCTAGGGAGGACGAAAATGACCTAATTGATCATCCAATGACACATACACACCTATTAGATGCACAAGAACTGTTAAAAACCATAATTGGACAAGAATAAGCCTAGGGAGGACGAAAATGACCTAATTGATCATCCAATGACACAAACACACCTATTGGATGCACAAGATTGGTTAAAAACCCTAATTGGACAAGAATATGTCTAGGGAGGAGGAAAATGACCTAATTGATCATCCAACGACACAAATGAACTTATTGGATGCACAAGATTGGTTAAATACCCTAATTGGACAAGAATAAGCCTAGGGAGGACGAAAATGACCTAATTGATCATCCAATGACACAAACACACCTATTGGATGTACAAGATTGGTTAAAAACCCTAGTTGGAGAAGAATATGCCTAGGGAGGACGAAAATGACCTAATTGATCATCCAATGACACAAATGAACTTATTGGATGCACAAGATTGGTTAAAAACCCTAATTGGACAAGAATAAGCCTAGGGAGGACGAAAATGACCTAATTGATCATCCAATGACACAAACACACCTATTGGATGCACAAGATTGGTTAAAAACCCTAATTGGACAAGAATAAGCCTAGGGAGGACAAAAATGACCTAATTGATCATCCAATGACACAAACATACCTATTGGATGCACAAGATTGGTTAAAAACCCTAATTGGACAAGAATATGCCTAGGGAGGACGAAAAGGACCTAAATATTAATTCAATGACACAAACAAACTTATTGGATGCACAAGATTGGTTAAAAACCCTAATTGGTCAAGAATAAGCCTAGGGAGGACGAAAATGACCTAATTGATCATCCAATGACACAAACACACCTATTGGATGCACAAGATTGGTTAAAAACCCTAATTGGACAAGAATAAGCGTAGGGAGGACAAAAATGACCTAATTGATCATCCAATGACACAAACACACCTATTGGAAGCACAAGATTGGTTAAAAACCCTAATTGGAGAAGAATAAGCGTAGGGAGGACAAAAATGACCTAATTGATCATCCAATGATACAAACACACCTATTGGATGCACAAGATTGGTTAAAAACCCTAATTGGCCAAGAATATGCCTAGGGAGGACGAAAAGGACCTAAATATTAATTCAATGACACAAACAAACTTATTGGATGCACAAGATTGGTTAAAAACCCTAATTGGACAAGAATAAGCCTAGGGAGGACGAAAATGATCTAATTGTGCATCCAATGACACAAACACACCTATTGGATGCACATGATTGGTTAAAAACCCAAATTGGACAAGAATAAGCCTGAGGAGGACGAAAATGACCTAAATGTTAATCCAATGACACAAACACACCTATTGGAAGAACAAGATTGGTTAAAAACCCTAATTGGACAAGAATAAGCGTAAGGAGGACCAAAATGACCTAATTGATCATCCAATGACACAAACACACCTATTGGATGCACAAGATTGGTTAAAAACCCTAATTGGACAAGAATATGCCTAGGGAGGACGAAAAGGACCTAAATATTAATTCAATGACACAAACAAACTTATTGGATGCACAAGATTGGTTAAAAACCCTAATTGGACAAGAATAAGCCTAGGGAGGACGAAAATGATCTAATTGATCATCCAATGACACAAACACACCTATTGGATGCACATGATTGGTTAAAAACCCAAATTGGACAAGAATAAGCCTAGGGAGGACGAAAATGACCTAAATGTTAATCCAATGACACAAACACACCTATTGGAAGAACAAGATTGGTTAAAAACCCTAATTGGACAAGAATAAGCGTAAGGAGGACCAAAATGACCTAATTGATCATCCAATGACACAAACACACCTATTGGATGCACAAGATTGGTTAAAAACCCTAATTGGACAAGAATATGCCTAGGGAGGACGAAAAGGACCTAAATATTAATTCAATGACACAAACAAACTTATTGGATGCACAAGATTGGTTAAAAACCCTAATTGGACAAGAATAAGCCTAGGGAGGACGAAAATGACCTAATTGATCATCCAATGACACAAACACACCTATTGGATGCACAAGATTGGTTAAAAACCCTAATTGGACAAGAATATGCCTAGGGAGGACGAAAAGGACCTAAATATTAATTCAATGACACAAACAAACTTATTGGATGCACAATATTGGTTAAAAACCCTAATTGGACAAGAATAAGCGTAGGGAGGACAAAAATAACCTAATTGATCATCCAATGACACAAACACACCTATTGGAAGCACAAGATTGGTTAAAAACCCTAATTGGAGAAGAATAAGCGTAGGGAGGACAAAAATGACCTAATTGATCATCCAATGACACAAACACACCTATTGGATGCACAAGATTGGTTAAAAACCCTAATTGGACAAGAATATGCCTAGGGAGGACGAAAATGACCTAAATATTAATTCAATGACACAAACAAACTTATTGGATGCACAAGACTGGTTAAAAACCCTAATTGGACAAGAATAAGCCTAGGGAGGGCGAAAATGACCTAATTGATCATCCAATGACACAAACACACCTATTGGATGCACAAGATTGGTTAAAAACCCTAATTGGAGAAGAATTAGCCTAGGGAGGACGAAAATGGCCTAATTGATCATCCAATGACACAAACACACCTATTGGATGCACAAGATTGGTTAAAAACGCTAATTGGACAAGAATATGTCTAGGGAGGACGAAAATGACCTAAATATTAATTCAATGACACAAACAAACTTATTGGAGGCACAAGATTGGTTAAAAACCCTAATTGGACAAGAATAAGCCTAGGGAGGACGAAAATGACCTAATTGATCATCCAATGACACAAACACACCTATTGGATGCACAAGATTGGTTAAAAACCCTAATTGGACAAGAATATGCCTAGGGAGGATGAAAATGACCTAATTGATCATCCAATGACACAAAAAAACCTATTGGATGCACAAGATTGGTTAAAAACCGTAATTGGACAAGAATATGCCTAGGGAGGACAAAAATGACCTAAATATTAATTCAATGACACAAACAAACTTATTGGATGCACAAGATTGGTTAAAAACCCTAATTGGACAAGAATAAGTCTAGGGAGGACAAAAATGACCTAATTGATCATCCAATGACACAACCACACCTATTGGATGCACAAGATTGGTTAAAAACCCTAATTGGACAAGAATATGCCAAGGGAGGACGAAAATGACTTAAATGTTACTCCAATAACACAAATGAACTTATTGGATGCACAAGATTGGTTAAAAACACTAATTGGACAAGAATATGCCTAGGGATGACGAAAATGACCAAAATGTTAATCCAATGACACAACTCAACTTATTGGATGCACAAGATTGGTTAAAAACCCTAATTGGACAAGAATAAGCCTAGGGAGGACGAAAATGACCTAATTGATCATCCAATGACACAAACACACCTATTGGATGCACAAGATTGGTTAAAAACCCTAATTGGACAAGAATAAGCCTAGGGAGGACAAAAATGACCTAATTATTCATCCAATGACACAAACACACCTATTGGATGCACAAGATTGGTTAAAAACCCTAATTTAGACAAGAATATGCATAGGGAGGACGAAAATGACCTAAATATTAATTCAATGAAACAAACAAACTTATTGGACGCACAAGATTGGTTAAAAACCCTAATTGGACAAGAATAAGCCTAGGGAGGACGAAAATGACCTAATTGATCATCCAATGACACAAACACACCTATTGGATGCACAAGATTGGTTAAAAACCCTAATTGGACAAGAATAAGCCTAGGGAGGACGAAAATGACCTAATTGATCATCCATTGCCACAAACACACCTATTGGATGCACAACATTGGTTAAAAACCCTAATTGAACAAGAATATGCATAGGGAGGACGAAAATGACCTAAATATTAATTCAATGACACAAACAAACTTGTTGGATGCACAAGATTGGTTAAAAACCCTAATTGGACAAGAATAAGCCTAGGGAGGACGAAAATGACCTAATTGATCATCCAATGACACAAACACACCTATTGGATGCACAAGATTGGTTAAAAACCCTAATTGGACAAGAATAAGCCTAGGGAGGACGAAAATGACCTAATTGATCATCCATTGCCACAAACACACCTATTGGATGCACAAGTTTGGTTAAAAACCCTAATTGGACAAGAATAAGCCTAGGAAGGACAAAAATGACCTAATTGAACATCCAATGACACAACCACACCTATTGGATGCACAAGATTGGTTAAAAACCCTAATTGGACAAGAATAAGCCTAGGGAGGAAGAAAATGACCTAATATATCATCCAATGACACAAACACACCTATTGGATGCACAAGATTGGTTAAAAACCCTAATTGGACAAGAATAAGCCTAGGGAGGACGAAAATGACCTAATTGATCATCCAATGACACAAACACACCTATTGGATGCACAAGATTGGTTAAAAACCCTAATTCGACAAGAATATGCCTAGGGAGGATGAAAATGACCTAAATTGATTATCCAATGACACAAACACACCTATTGGATGCACAAGATTGGTTAAAAACCCTAATTGGACAAGAATATACCTAGGGAGGACGAAAATGACCTAAATGTTAATCCAATGACACAAATGAACTTATTGGTTGCACAAGATTGGTTAAAAACCCTAATTGGACAAGAATAAGCCTAGGGAGAACGAAAATGACCTAAATGTTAATCCAATGACACAACTCAACTTATTGGATGCACAAGATTGGTTAAAAACCCTAATTGGACAAGAATAAGTTTAGGGAGGACGAAAATGACCTAATTGATCATCCAATGACACAAACACACCTATTGGATGCACAAAATTGGTTAAAAACCCTAGTTGGACAAGAACATGCATAGGGAGGACGAAAATGACCTAATTGATCATTGAATGACACAAACACACCTATTCGATGCACAAGATTGGTTAAAAACCCTAATTGGACAAGAATATGCCTAGGGAGGACAAAAATGACCTAATTGATCATCCAATGATACAAACACACCTATTGGATGCACAAGATTGGTTAAAAACCCTAGTTGGACAAGAATATGCCTAGGGAGAACGAAAATGACCTAAATGTTAATCCAATGACACAACTCAACTTATTGGATGCACAAGATTGGTTAAAAACCCTAGTTGGACAAGAATATGCCTAGGGAGGACGAAAATGACCTAATTGATCATCCAATGACACAAATGAACTTATTGGATGCACAAGATTGGTTAAAAACCCTAATTGGACAAGAATAAGCCTAGGGAGGACGAAAATGACCTAATTGATCATCCAATGACACAAACACACCTATTGGATGCACAAGATTGGTAAAAAAAACCCTAATTGGCCAAGAATATGCCTAGGGAGGACGAAAATGACCTAAATGTTAATCCAATGACACAAATGAACTTATTGGATGCACAAGATTGGTTAAAAACCCTAATTGGACATGAATAAGCTTAGGGAGGACGAAAATGACCTAATTGATCATCCAATGACACAAACACACCTATTAGATGCACAAGATTGGTTAAAAACTCTAATTGGACAAGATTATGCCAAGGGAGGACGAAAATGACCTAAATGTTAATCCAATGACACAAATGAACTTATTGGATGCACAAGATTGGTTAAAAACCTTAATTGGACAAGAATAAGCCTAGGGAGGACGAAAATGACCTAATTGATCATCCAATGACAGAAACACACCTATTGGATGCACAAGATTGGTTAAAAACCCTAATTGGACAAGAATAAGCCTAGGGAGGACGAAAATGACCTAATTGATCATCCAATGACACAAACACACCTATTGGATGCACAAGATTGGTTAAAAACCCTAACTGGACAAGAATATGCCTAGGGAGGACGAAAATGACCTAATTGATCATCCAATGACAGAAACACACCTATTGGATGCACAAGATTGGTTAAAAACCCTAATTGGACAAGAATATGCCTAGGGAGGACGAAAATGACCTAATTGATCATCCAATGACACAGACACACCTATTGGATGCACAAGATTGGTTAAAAACCCTAATTGGACAAGAATATGCCTAGGGAGGACGAAAATGACCTAATTGATCATCCAATGACACAAATGAACTTATTGGACGCACAAGATTGGTTAAAAACCCTAATTGGACAAGAATATGCCTAGGGAGGACGAAAATGACATAATTGATCATCCAATGACACAAACAAACCTATTGGATGCACAAGATTGGTTAAAAACCCTAATTGGACAAGAATAAGCCTAGGGAGGACGAAAATGACCAAATTGATCATCCAATGACACAAACACACCTATTGGATGCACAAGATTGGTTAAAAACCCTAATTGGACAAGAATATGCCTAGGGAGGACGAAAATGACCTAATTGATCATCCAATGACACAAACACACCTATTGGATGCACAAGATCGGTTAAAAACCCTAATTGGACAAGAAAAAGCCTAGGGATGACGAAAATGACCTAATTGATCATCCAATGACACAAACACACCTATTGGATGCACAAGATTGGTAAAAAACCCTAATTGGACAAGAATATGCCTATGGAGGACGTAAATGACCTAATTGATCATCCAATGACACAAATGAACTTATTGGATGCACAAGATTAGTTAAAAACCTTAATTGGACAAGAATAAGCCTAGGGAGGACCAAAATAACCTAATTGATCATCCAATGACACAAACACACCTATTTGATGCACAAGATTGGTCTAAAACTCTAATTGGACAAGAATATGCCTAGGGAGGACAAAAATTACCTAAATGTTAATCCAATGACACAAATGAACTTATTGGATGCACAAGATTGGTTAAAAACCCTAATTGGACAAGAATAAGCCTAGGGAGGACGAAAATGACCTAATTGATCATCCAATGACACAAACACACCTATTGGATGCACAAGATTGGTTAAAAACCCTAATTGGACAAGAATATGCCTGGGGAGGACGAAAATGACCTAATTGATCATCCACTGACACAAATGAACTTATTGGATGCACAAGATTAGTTAAATACACTAATTGGACAAGAATAAGCCTAGGGAGGACGAAAATAACCTAATTGATCATCCAATGACACAAACACACCTATTGGATGCACAAGATTGGTCTAAAACTCTAATTGGACAAGCATATGCCTAGGTAGGACGAAAATGACCTAAATGTTAATCCAATGACACAAATGAACTTATTGGATGCACAAGATTGGTTAAAAACCTTAATTGGACAAGAATAAGCCTAGGGAGGACGAAAATGACCTAAATGTTAATCCAATGACACAACTCAACTTATTGGATGCACAAGATTGGTTAAAAACCCTAATTGGACAAGAATAAGCCTAGGGAGGACGAAAATAACCTAATTGATCATACAATGACACAAACACACCTATTGGATGCACAAGATTGGTTAAAAACCCTAATTGGACAAAAATATGCCTAGGGAGGACGAAAATGACCTAATTGATCATCCAATGACACAAACACACCTATTGGATGCACAAGATTGGTTAAAATCCCTAACTGGACAAGAATATGCCTAGGGAGGACGAAAATGACCTAATTGATCATCCAATGACACAAACACACCTATTGGATGCACAAGATTGGTTAAAAACCCTAATTGGACAAGAATATGCCTAGGGAGGACGAAAATGACCTAAATGCTAATCCAATGAGACAAATGAACTTATTGGATGCACAAGATTGGTTAAAAACCCTAATTGGACAAGAATAAGCCTAGGGAGGACGAAAATGACCTAATTGATCATCCAATGACACAAACACACCTATTGGATGCACAAGATTGGTTAAAAACCCTAATTGGACAAGAATAAGCCTAGGAAGGACGAAAATGACCTAATTGATCATCCAATGACACAAACACACCTATTGGATGCACAAGATTGGTTAAAAACCCTAATTGGACAAGAATATGCCTAGGGACGACGAAAATGACCTAAATATTAATTCAATGACACAAACAAAGTTATTGGATGCACAAGATTGGTTAAAAACCCTAATTGGACAAGAATAAGCCTAGGGAGGACGAAAATGACCAAATTGATCATCCAATGACTCAAACACACCTATTGGATGCACAAGATTGGTTAAAAACCCTAATTGGACAAGAATTAGCCTAGGGAGGAAGAAAATGACCTAATATATCATCCAATGACACAAACACACCTATTCGATGCACAAGATTGGTTAAAACCCTAATTGGACAAGAATAAGGCTAGGGAGGACGAAAATGACCTAATTGATCATCCAATGACACAAACACACCTATTGGATTCACAAGATTGGTTAATAACCCTAATTAGACAAGAATAAGCCTAGGGAGGACGAAAATGACCTAATTTACCATCCAATGACACAAACACACCTATTGGATGCACAAGATTGGCTAAAAACCATAACTGGACAAGAATAAGCCTAGGGAGGACGAAAATGACCTAATTGATCATCCAATGACACAAACACACCTATTGGATGCACAAGATTGGTTAAAAACCCTAATTGGACAAGAATATGCCTAGGGAGGACGAAAATGACCTAAATATTAATTCAATGACACAAACAAAGTTATTGGATGCAAAGATTGGTTAAAAACCCTAATTGGACAAGAATAAGCCTAGGGAGGACGAAAATGACCTAATTGATCATCCAATGACACAAACACACCTATTGGATGCACAAGATTGGTTAAAAACCCTAATTGGACAAGAATATGCCTAGGGAGGACGAAAATGACCTAAATATTAATTCAATGACACAAACAAAGTTATTGGATGCACAAGATTGATTAAAAACCCTAATTTGACAAGAATAAGTCTAGGTAGGACGAAAATGACCTAATTGATCATCCAATGACACAAACACACCTATTGGATGCACAAGATTGGTTAAAAACCCTAATTGGACATGAATAAGCCTAGGGACGACGAAAACGACCTAATTGATCATCCATTGACACAAACACACCTATTGGATGAACAAGATTGGTTAAAAACCCTAATTGGACAAGAATAAGCCTAGGGAGGACGAAAATGACCTAATTGATCATCCAATGACACAAACACACCTATTGGATGCACAAGATTGGTTAAAAACCCTAATTGGACAAGAATATGCCTAGGGAGGACGAAAATGACCTAAATATTAATTCAATGACACAAACAAAGTTATTGGATGCACAAGATTGGTTAAAAACCCTAATTGGACAAGAATAAGCCTAGGGAGGACGAAAATGACCAAATTGATCATCCAATGACTCAAACACACCTATTGGATGCACAAGAGTGGTTAAAAACCCTAATTGGACAAGAATTAGCCTAGGGAGGAAGAAAATGACCTAATATATCATCCAATGACACAAACACACCTATTCGATGCACAAGATTGGTTAAAACCCTAATTGGACAAGAATAAGCCTAGGGAGGACGAAAATGACCTAATTGATCATCCAATGACACAAACACACCTATTGGATGCACAAGATTGGTTAATAACCCTAATTCGACAAGAATAAGCCTAGGGAGGACGAAAATGACCTAATTGATCATCCAATGACACAAACACACCTATTGGATGCACAAGTTTGGTTAAATACCCTAATTGAACAACAATATGCCTAGGGAGGACGAAAATGACCTAAATATTAATTCAATGACACAAACACACCTATTGGATGCACAAGATTGGTTAAAAACCCTAATTGGACAAGAATAAGCCTGAGGAGGAAGAAAATGACCTAATTTATCATCCAATGACACAAACACACCTATTGGATGCACAAGATTGGTTTAAAACCCTAGTTGGACAAGAATATGCCTAGGGAGGACGAAAATGACCTAAATGTTAATCCAATAACACAAATGAACTTATTGGATGCACAAGATTGGTTAAAAACCCTAATTGGACAAGAATAAGCCTAGGAAGGACGAAAATGACCTAATTGATCATCCAATGACACAAACACACCTATTGGATGCACAAGATTGGTTAAAAACCCTAATTGGACAAGAATATGCCTAGGGAGGACTAAAATGACCTAAATATTAATTCAATGACACAAACAAATTTATTGGATGCACAAGATTGGTTAAAAACCCTAATTGGACAAGAATAAGCCTAGGGAGGACGAAAATGACCTAATTGATCATCCAATGACACAAACACACCTATTGGATGCACAAGATTGGTTAATAACCCTAATTAGACAAGAATAAGCCTAGGGAGGACGAAAATGACCTAATTGATCATCCAATGACACAAACACACCTATTGGATGCACAAGATTGGCTAAAAACCATAATTGGACAAGAATAAGCCTAGGGAGGACGAAAATGACCTAATTGATCATCCAATGACACAAACACACCTATTGGATGCACAAGATTGGTTAAAAACCCTAATTGGACAAGAATATGCCTAGGGAGGACGAAAATGACCTAAATATTAATTCAATGACACAAACAAAGTTATTGGATGCACAAGATTGGTTAATAACCCTAATTAGACAAGAATAAGCCTAGGGAGGACGAAAATGACCTAATTGATCATCCAATGACACAAACACACCTATTGGATGCACAAGATTGGCTAAAAACCATAATTGGACAAGAATAAGCCTAGGGAGGACGAAAATGACCTAATTGATCATCCAACGACACAAACACACCTATTGGATGCACAAGATTGGTTAAAAACCCTAATTGGACAAGAATAAGCCTAGGGAGGACGAAAATGACCTAATTGATCATCCAATGACACAAACACACCTATTGGATGCACAAGATTGGTTAAAAACCCTAATTGGACAAGAATAAGCCTAGGGAGGACGAAAATGACCTAATTGATCATCCAATGACACAAACACACCAATTGGATGCACAAGATTGGTTAAAAACCCTAGTTGGACAAGAACATGCCTAGGGAGGACGAAAATGACCAAAATATTAATTCAATGACACAAACAAAGTTATTGGATGCACAAGATTGGTTAAAAACCCTAATTGGACAAGAATAAGCCTAGGGAGGACGAAAATGACCTAATTGATCATCCAATGACACAAACACACCTATTGGATGCACAAGATTGGTTAAAAACCCTAATTGGACAAGAATAAGCCTAGGGAGGACGAAAATGACCTAATTGATCATCCAATGACACAAACACACCTATTGGATGCACAAGATTGGTTAAAAACCCTAATTGGACAAGAATAAGCCTAGGGAGGACGAAAATGACCTAATTGATCATCCAATGACACAAACACATCTATTGGAAGCACAAGATTGGTTAGAAACCCTAGTTGGACAAGAATATGCCTAGGGAGGACGAAAATGACCTAATTGATCATCCAATGACACAAATGAACTTATTGGATGCACAAGATTGCTTAAAAACCCTAATTGGACAAAAATAAGCATAGAAAGGACGAAAATGACCTAATTGATCATCCAATGACACAAACACACCTATTGGATGCACAAGATTGGTTAAAAACCCTAATTGGACAAGAATAAGCCTAGGGAGGACGAAAATGACCTAATTGATCATCCAATGACACAAACACACCTATTGGATGCACAAGATTGGTTAAAAACCCTAATTGGACAAGAATAAGCCTAGGGAGGACGAAAATGACCTAATTGATCATCCAATGACACAAACACACCTATTGGATGCTCAAGATTGGTTAAAACCCCTAATTGGACAAGAATAAGCCTAGGGAGGACGAAAATGACCTAATTGATCATCCAATGACACAAACACACCTATTGGATGCACAAGATTGGTTAAAAACCCTAATTGGACAAGAATAAGCCTAGGGAGGACGAAAATGACCTAATTGATCATCCAAAGACACAAATGAACTTATTGGATGCACAAGATTTGTTAAAAACCCTAATTGGAAAAGAATAAGCCTAGGGAGGACGAAAATGACCTAATTGATCATCCAATGACACAAACACACCTATTGGATGCACAAGATTGGTTAAAAACCCTAATTGGACAAGAATATGCCTAGGGAGGACGAAAATGACCTAAATATTAATTCAATGACACAAACAAAGTTATTGGATGCACAAGATTGGTTAAAAACCCTAATTGGGAAAGAATAAGCCTAGGGAGGACGAAAATGACCTAATTGATCATCCAATGACACAAACACACCTATTGGAAGCACAAGATTGGTTAAAAACCCTAATTGGACAAGAATATGCATAGGAAGGACGAAAATGACCTAAATGTAAATCCAATGACACAAACACACCTATTGGATGCACAAGATTGGTTAAAAACCCTAATTGGACAAGAATATGCCTAGGGAGGACGAAAATGACCTAAATATTAATTCAATGACACAAACAAAGTTATTGGATGCACAAGATTGGTTAAAAACCCTAGTTGGACAAGAACATGCCTAGGGAGGACGAAAATGACCTAATTGATCATCCAATGACACTAATGAACTTATTGAATGCACAAGATTGGTTAAAAACCCTAATTGGACAAGAAAAAGCCTAGGGAGGACGAAAATGACCTAAATGTTAATCCAATGACACAATTCAACTTATTGGATGCACAAGATTGGTTAAAAACCCTAATTGGACAAGAATAAGCCTAGGGAGGACGAAAATGACCTAATTAATCATCCAATGACACAAACACACCTATTGGATGCACAAGATTGGTTAAAAACCCTAATTGGACAAGAATATGCCTAGGGAGGACGAAAATGACCTAAATATTAATTCAATGACACAAACAAAGTTATTGGATGCACAAGATTGGTTAAAAACCCTACTTGGACAAGAATAAGCCTAGGGAGGACATAAATGACCTAATTGATCATCCAATGACACAAACACACCTATTGGATGCACAAGATTGCTTAAAAACCCTAATTGGACAAGAATATGCCTAGGGAGGACGAAAATGACCTAAATATTAATTCAATGACACAAACAAACTTATCGGATGCACAAGATTGGTTAAAAACCCTAATTGGACAAGAATAAGCCTAGGGAGGACGAAAATGACCTAATTGATCATCCAATGACACAAACACACCTATTGGATGCACAAGATTGGTTAAAAACCCTAATTGGACAAGAATAAGCCTAGGGAGGACGAAAATGACCTAATTGATCATCCAATGACCCAAACACACCTATTGGATGCACAAGATTGGTTAAAAACCGTAATTGGATAAGAATATGCCTAGGGAAAACGAAAATGACCTAATTGATCATCCAATGACACAAATGAACTTATTGGTTGCACAAAATTAGTTAAAAACCCTAATTGGACAAGAATAAGCCTATGGAGGACGAAAATAACCTAATTGATCATCCAATGACACAAACACACCTATTGGATGCACAAGTTTTGTCTAAAACTCTAATTGGACAAGAATATGCCTAGGGAGGACGAAAATGACCTAAATGTTAATCCAATGACACAAATGAACTTATTGGATGCACAAGATTGGTTAAAAACCCTAATTGGACAAGAATAAGCCTAGGGAGGACGAAAATGACCTAAATGTTAATCCAATGACACAACTCAACTTATTGGATGCACAAGATTTGTTAAAAACCCTACTTGGACAAGAATAAGCCTAGGGAGGACGAAAATGACCTAATTGATCATCCAATGACACAAACACACCTATTGGATGCACAAGATTGGTTAAAAACCCTAATTGGACAAGAATAAGCCTAGGGATGACGAAAATGACGTAATTGATCATCCAATGACACAAACACACCTATTGGATGCACAAGATTGGTTAAAAACCCTAATTGGACAAGAATATGCCTAGCAAGGAAGAAAATGACCTAAATATTAATTCAATGCAAGAAACAAACTTATTGGATGCACATGATTGGTTAAAAACCCTAATTGGACAAGAATATGCCTAGCAAGGAAGAAAATGACCTAAATATTAATTCAATGAAAGAAACAAACTTATTGGATGCACATGATTGGTTAAAAACCCTAATTGGACAAGAATAAGCCTAGGGAGGACGAAAATGACCTAATTGATCATCCAATGACACAAACACACCTATTGGATGCACAAGATTGGTTAAAAACCCTAATTGGACAAGAATAAGCCTAGGGAGGACGAAAATGACCTAATTGATCATCCAATTACACAAACACACCTATTGGATGCACAAGATTGGTTAAAAACTCTAATTGGACAAGAATAAGCCTTGGGAGGACGAAAATGACCTAATTGATCATCCAATGACACAAACACACCTATTGGATGCACAAGATTTATTAAAAACCCTAATTGGACAAGAATAAGCCTAGGGAGGACGAAAATGACCTAATTGATCATCCAATGACACAAACACACCTATTGGATGCACAAGATTGGTTAAAAACCCTAATTGGACAAGAATAAGCCTGAGGAGGAAGAAAATGACCTAATTTATCATCCAATGACACAAACACACCTATTGGATGCACAAGATTGGTTTAAAACCCTAGTTGGACAAGAATATGCCTAGGGAGGACGAAAATGACCTAAATGTTAATCCAATAACACAAATGAACTTATTGGATGCACAAGATTGGTTAAAAACCCTAATTGGACAAGAATAAGCCTAGGAAGGACGAAAATGACCTAATTGATCATCCAATGACACAAACACACCTATTGGATGCACAAGATTGGTTAAAAACCCTAATTGGACAAGAATATGCCTAGGGAGGACTAAAATGACCTAAATATTAATTCAATGACACAAACAAATTTATTGGATGCACAAGATTGGTTAAAAACCCTAATTGGACAAGAATAACCCTAGGGAGGACGAAAATGACCTAATTGATCATCCAATGACACAAACACACCTATTTGATGCACAAGATTGGTTAAAAACCCTAATTGGACAAGAATAAGCCTAGGGAGGAAGAAAATGACCTAATATATCATCCAATGACACAAACACACCTATTGGATGCACAAGATTGGTTAAAAACCCTAATTGGACAAGAATAAGCCTAGGGAGGACGAAAATGACCTAATTGATCATCCAATGGCACAAACACACCTATTGGACGCACAAGATTGGTTAAAAACCCTAATTGGACAAGAATATGCCTAGGGAGGACGAAAATGACCTAAATATTAATTCAATGACACAAACAAAGTTATTGGATGCACAAGATTGGTTAAAAACCCTAATTGGACAAGAATAAGCCTAGGAATGACGAAAATGACCTAATTGATCATCCATTGCCACAAACACACCTATTGGATGCACAAGATTGTATAAAAACCCTAATTGGACAAGAATATGCCTAGGGAGGACGAAAATGACCTAATTGATCATCCAATGACACAAACACACCTATTGGATGCACAAGATTGGTTAAAAACCCTAATTGGACATGAATATGCCTAGGGAGGACGAAAATGACCTAAATATTAATTCAATGACACAAACAAACTTATCGGATGGACAAGATTGGTTAAAAACCCTAATTGGACAAGAATAGGCCTACGGAGGGCGAAAATGACCTAATTGATCATCCAAAGACACAAACACACCTATTGGATGCACAAGATTGGTTAAAAACCCTAATTGGACAAGAATAAGCCTAGGGAGGACGAAAATGACCTAATTGATCATCCAATGACACAAACACACCTATTGGATGCACAAGATTGGTTAAAAACCCTAATTGGACAAGAATAAGCCTAGGGAGGACGAAAATGACCTAATTGATCATCCATTGCCACAAACACACCTATGGGATGCACAAGATTGGTTAAAAACCCTAATTGGACAAGAATATCCCTAGGGAGGACGAAAATGACCTAATTGGTCATCCAATGACACAAACACACCTATTGGATGCAAAAGATTGGTTAAAAACCCTAATTGGACAAGAATAAGCCTAGGGAGGACGAAAATAACCTAATTGATCATCCAATGACACAACTCAACCTATTGGATGCACAAGATTGGTTAAAAACCCTAATTGGACAAGAATATGCCTAGGGAGGACGAAAATGACCTAAATGTTAATCCAATGACACAAATGAACTTATTGGATGCACAAGATTGGTTAAAAACCCTAATTGGTCGAGAATAAGCCTAGAGAGGACGTAAATGACCTAAATGATCATCCAATGACACAAACACACCTATTGGATGCACAAGATTGGTTAAAAACCCTAATTGGACAAGAATAAGCCTAGGGAGGATGAAAATGACCTAATTGATCATCCAATGACACAAACACACCTATTGGATGCACAAGATTGGTTAAAAACGCTAATTGGACAAGAATATGCATAGGGAGGACGAAAATGACCTAAATTGATCATCCAATGACACAAACACACCTATTGGATGCACAAGATTGGTTAAAAACCCTAATTGGACGATAATATGCCTAGGGAGGACGAAAATGACCTAAATGTTAATCCAATGACACAAATGAACTTATTGGATGCACAAGATTGGTTAAAAACCCTAATTGGACAAGAATAAGCCTAGGGAGGACGAAAATGACCTAATTGATCATCCAATGACAGAAACACACCTATGGGATGCACAAGATTGGTTAAAAACCCTAATTGGACAAGAATATGCCTAGGGAGGACGAAAATGACCTAAATATTAATTCAATGACACAAACAAAGTTATTGGATGCACAAGATTGGTTAAAAACCCTAATTGGACAAGAATAAGCCTAGGGAGGACGTAAATGACCTAATTGATCATCCAATGACACAAACACACCTATTGGATGCACAAGATTGGTTAAAAACCCTAATTGGACAAGAATAAGCCTAGGGAGGATGAAAATGACCTAATTGATCATCCAATGACACAAACACACCTATTGGATGCACAAGATTGGTTAAAAACCCTAATTGAACAAGAATATGCCTAGAGAGGACGAAAATGACCAAATTGATCATCCAATGACACAAATGAACTTATTGGATGCACAAGATGAGTTAAAAACCCTAATTGGACAAGAATAAGCATAGGGAGGACGAAAATAACCTAATTGATCATCCAATGACACAAACACACCTATTGGATGCACAAGATTGGTCTAAAACTCTAATTGGACAAGAATATGCTTAGGGAGGACGAAAATGACCTAAATGTTAATCCAATGACACAAATGAACTTATTGGATGCACAAGATTGGTTAAAAACCCTAATTGGACAAGAATAAGCCTAGGGAGGATCAAAGTGACCTAATTGATCATCCAATGAGATAAACACTCCTATTGGATGCACAAGATTGGTTAAAAACCCTAATTGGACAAGAATATGCCTAGGGAGGACGAAAATGACCTAAATATTAATTCAATGACACAAACAAACTTATTGGATGCACAAGATTGGTTAAAAACCCTAATTGGACAAGAATAAGACTAGGGAGGACGAAAATGACCTAATTGATCATCCATAGACACAAACACACCTATTGGATGCACAAGATTGGTTAAAAACCCTAATTGGACAAGAATAAGCCTAGGGAGGACGAAAATGACCTAATTGATCATCCAATGACACAAACACACCTATTGGATGCACAAGATTGGTTAAAAACCCTAATTGGACAAGAATAAGCCTAGGGAGGACGAAAATGACCTAATCGATCATCCATTGCCACAAACACACCTATTGGATGCACAAGATTGGTTAAAAACCCTAATTCGACAAGAATATGCCTAGGGAGGACGAAAATGACCTAAATTGATTATCCAATGACACAAACACACCTATTGGATGCACAAGATTGGTTAAAAACCCTAATTGGACAAGAATAAGCCTAGGGAGGACGAAAATGACCTAATTGATCATCCAATGACACAAACACACCTATTGGATGCACAAGATTGGTTAAAAACCCTAATTGGACAAGAATAAGCCTAGGGAGGACGAAAATGACCTAATTGATCATCCAATGAATCAAACACACCTATTGGATGCACAAGATTGGTTAAAAACCCTAATTGGACAAGAATAAGCCTAGGGAGGACGAAAATGACCTAATTGATCATCCAATGACACAAACACACCTATTGGATGCACAAGATTGGTTAAAAACCCTAATTGGACAAGAATAAGCCTAGTGAGGACGAAAATGACCTAATTGATCGTCCAATGACACAAACACACCTATTGGATGCACAAGATTGGTTAAAAACCCTAATTGGACAAGAATATGCCTAGGGAGGACGAAAATGACCTAAATATTAATTCAATGACACAAACAAAGTTATTGGATGCACAAGATTGGTTAAAAACCCTAATTGGACAAGAATAAGCCTAGGGAGGACGAAAATGACCTAATTGATCATCCAATGACACAAACACACCTATTGGATGCACAAGATTGGTTAAAAACCCTAATTGGACAAGAATAAGCCTAGGGAGGACGAAAATGACCTAAATGCTAATCCAATTACACAACTCAACTTATTGGATGCACAAGATTGGTTAAAAACCCTAATTGGGCAAGAATAAGCCTAGGGAGGACGAAAATGACCTAATTGATCATCCAATGACACAAACACACCTATTGGATGCACAAGATTGGTGAAAAACCCTAATTGGACAAGAATATGCCTAGGGAGGACGAAAATGACCTAAATATTAATTCAATGACACAAACAAAGTTATTGGATGCACAAGATTGGTTAAAAACCCTAATTGGACAAGAATAACCCTAGGGAGGACGAAAATGACCTAATTGATCATCCAATGACACAAACACACCTATTGGATGCACAAGATTGGTTAAAAACCCTAATTGGACAAGAATATGCCTAGGGAGGACGAAAATGACCTAAATATTAATTCAATGACACAAACAAAGTTATTGGATGCACAAGATTGGTTAAAAACCCTAATTGGACAAGAATAAGCCTAAGGAGGACGAAAATGACCTAATTGATCATCCAATGACACAAACACACGTATTGGATGCACAAGATTGGTTAAAAACTCTAATTGGAAAAGAATATGCCTAGGGAGGACGAAAATGACCTAAATGTTAATTCAATGACACAAATGAACTTATTGGATGCACAACATTGGTTAAAAACCCTAATTGGACAAGAGTAAGCCTAGGAAGGACGAAAATAACCTAATTGATGATCCAATGACACAAACACACCTATTGGATGCACAAGATTGGTTAAAAACCCTAATTGGACAAGAATATGCCTAGGGAGGACGAAAATGACCTAAATATTAATTCAATGACACAAACAAAGTTATTGGATACACAAGATTGATTCAAAACCCTAATTTGACAAGAATAAGTCTAGGTAGGACGAAAATGACCTAATTGGTCATCTAATGACACAAACACACCTATTGGATGCACAAGATTGGTTAAAAACCCTAATTGGACAAGAATATGCCTAGGGAGGACGAAAATGACCTAAATATTAATTCAATGACACAAACAAAGTTATTGGATGCACAAGATTGGTTAAAAACCCTAATTGGACAAGAATAAGCCTAGGGAGAACGAAAATGACCTAATTGATCATTCAATGACACAAACACACTTATTGGATGCACAAGATTGGTTAAAAACCCTAATTGGACAAGAATATGCCTAGGGAGGACGGATATGACCTAAATGTTAATCCAATGACACAAATGAACTTATTGGATGCACAAGATTGGTTAAAAACCCTAATTGGACAAGAATAAGCCTAGGGAGGACGAAAATGACCTAATTGATCATCCAATGATACAAACACACCTATTGGATGCACAAGATTGGTTAAAAACCCTAATTGGGCAAGAATATGCCTAGGGTGGACGAAAATGACCTAAATGTTAATCCAATGACACAAACACACCTATTGGATGCACAAGATTGGTTAAAAACCCTAATTGGACAAGAATAAGCCTAGGGAGGACGAAAATGACCTAATTGATCATCCAATGACACAAACAAACTTATTGGATGCACAAGATTGGTTAAAAAGCCTAATTGGACAAGAATAAGCCTAGGGAGGACGAAAATGACCTAATTGATCATCCAATGAGACAAACACACCTATTGGATGCACAAGATTGGTTAAAAACCCTAATTGGACAAGAATATGCCTAGGGAGGACGAAAAGGACCTAAATATTAATTCAATGACACAAACAAAGTTATTGGATGCACAAGATTGGTTAAAAACCCTAATTGGACAAGAATAACCCTAGGGAGGACGAAAATGACCTAATTGATCATCCAATGACACAAACACACCTATTGGATGCACAAGATTGGTTAAAAACCCTAATTGGACAAGAATAAGCCTAGGGAGGACGAAAATGACCTAATTGATCATCCAATGACACAACCACACCTATTGGATGCACAAGATAGGTTAAAAACCCTAATTGGACAAGAATAAGCCTAGCGAGAACGAAAATGACCTAATAGTTAATCCAATGACACAACGCCACTTATTGGATGCACAAGATTGGTTAAAAACCCTAATTGGACAAGAATAAGCCTAGGGAGGACGAAAATGACCTAATTGATCATCCAATGACACAAACACACCTATTGGATGCACAAGATTGGTTAAAACCCTAACTGGACAAGAATATGCCTAGGGAGGACGAAAATGTCCTAATGGATCATCCAATGACACAAACACACCTATTGGATGCACAAGATTGGTTAAAAACCCTAATTGGACAAGAATATGCCTAGGGAGGACGAATATGACCTAAATGTTAATCCAATAACACAAATGAACTTATTGGATGCACAAGATGGGTTAAAAACCCTAATTGGACAAGAATATTCCTAGGGAGAACGGAAATGACCTAAATGTTAATCCAATGACACAACTCAACTTATTGGATGCACAAGATTGGTTAAAAACCCTAATTGGACAAGAATAAGCCTAAGGAGGACGAAAATGACCTAATTGATCATCCAATGACACAAACACACCTATTGGATGCACAAGATTGGTTAAAAACCCTAACTGGACAAGAATATGCCTAGGGAGGACGAAAATGACCTAATTGATCATCCAATGACACAAACACACCTATTGGATGCACAAGATTGGTTAAAAACCCTAATTGGACAAGAATATGCCTAGGGAGGACGAATATGACCTAAATGTTAATCCAATAACACAAATGAACTTATTGGATGCAAAAGATTGGTTAAAAAGCCTAATTGGACAAGAATAAGCCTAGGGAGGACGAAAATGACCTAATTGATCATCCAATGACACAAACACACCTATTGGATGCACAAGATTGGTTAAAAACCCTAACTGGACAAGAATATGCCTAGGGAGGACGAAAATGACCTAATTGATCATCCAATGACACAAACACACCTATTGGATGCACAAAATTGGTTAAAAACCCTAGTTGGACAAGAACATGCCTAGGGAGGACGAAAATGACCTAATTGATCATCGAATGACACAAACAAACCTATTGGATGCACAAGATTGGTTAAAAACCCTAATTGGACAAGAATATGCCTAGGGAGGACGAAAATGACCTAATTGATCATCCAATAATACAAACACATCTATTGGATGCACAAGATTGGTTAAGAACCCTAACTGGACAAGAATATGCCTAGGGAGGACGAAAATGACCTAATTGATCATCCAATGACACAAACACACCTATTGGATGCACAAGATTGGTTAAAAACCCTAATTGGACAAGAATATGCCTAGGGAGGACGAAAATGACCTAAATATTAATTCAATGACACAAACAAAGTTATTGGATGCACAAGATTGGTTAAAAACCCTAATTGGACAAGAATAAGCCTAAGTAGGACGAAAATGACCTAATTGATCATCCAATGACACAAACACACCTATTGGATGCACAAGATTGGTTAAAAACCCTAATTGGACAAGAATTAGCCTAGGGAGGACAAAAATGACCTAATTGATCATCCAATGACACAAACACTCCTATTGGATGCACAAGATTGGTTAAAAACCATAATTGGACAAGAATATGCTTAGGGAGGACGAAAATGACCTAAATATTAATTCAATGACACAAACAAAGTTATTGGATGCCCAAGATTGGTTAAAAACTCTAATTGGACAAGAATAAGCCTAGGGAGAATGAAAATGACCTAATTGATCATCCAATGACACAAACACACCTATTGGATACACAAGATTGGTTAAAAACCCTAATTGGACAAGAATATGCCTAGGGAGGACGAAAATGACCTAATTGATCATCCATTGCCACAAACACACCTATTGGATGCACAAGATTGGTTAAAAACCCTAATTGGATAAGAATATGCCTAGGGAGGACGAAAATGACCTAATTGATCATCCAATGAAACAAACACACCTATTGGAAGCACAAGATTGGTTAAAAAACCGTAATTGGACAAGAATATGCCTAGGGAGGACGAAAATGACCTAAATGTTAATCCAATGACACAAATGAACTTATTGGATGCACAAGATTGGTTAAAAACCCTAATTGCACAAGAATAAGCCTAGGGAGGACGAAAATGACCTAATTGATCATCCAATGACACAAACACACCTATTGGATGCACAAGATTGGTTAAAAACCCTAATTAAACAAGAATATGCCTAGGGAGGATGAAAATGACCTAAATATTAATTCAATGACACAAACAAAGTTATTGGATGCACAAGATTGGTTAAAAATCCTAATTGGATAAGAATAAGCTTAGGGAAGACGAAAATGACCTAATTGATCATCCAATGACACAAACACACCTATTGGATGCACAAGATTGGTTAAAAACCCTAATTGGACAAGAATATGCCTAGGGAGGACGAAAATGACCTAAATATTAATTCAATGACACAAACAAAGTTATTGGATGCACAAGATTGGTTAAAAACCCTAATTGGACAAGAATAAGCCTAGGGAGGACGAAAATGACCTAATTGATCATCCAATGACACAAACACACCTATTGGATGCACAAGATTAGTTAAAAACCCTAATTGGATAAGAATAAGCTTAGGGAGGACGAAAATAACCTAATTGATCATCCAATGACACAAACACACCTATTGGATGCACAAGATTGGTTAAAAACCCTAATTGGACAAGAATAAGCCTAGGGAGGACGAAAATGACCTAATTGATCATCCATTGCCACAAACACACCTATTGGATGCACAAGATTGTTTAAAAACCCTAATTGGACAAGAATAAGCCTAGGGAGGACGAAAATGACCTAATTGATCAATTAATGACACAAACACACCTATTGGATGCACAAGATTGGTTAAAAACCCTAATTGGACAAGAATATGCCTAGGGAGGACGAAAATGACCTAATTGATCATCCAATGACACAAACACACCTATTGGATGCACAAGATTGGTTAAAACCCTAATTGGAAAAGAATAAGCCTAGGGAGGATGAAAATGACCTAATTGATCATCCAATGACACAAACACACCTATTGGATGCACAAGATTGGTTTAAAACCCTAATTGGACAAGAATATGCCTAGGGAGGACGAAAATGACCTAATTGATCATCCAATGACACAAACACACCTATTGGATGCACAAGATTCGTAAAAAACCTTAATTGGACAAGAATATGTCTAGGGAGGACGAAAATGACCTAATTGATCATCCAATGACACAAACACACCTATTGGATGCACAAGATTGGTTAAAAACCCTAATTGGACAAGAATATGCCTAGGGAGGACGAAAATGACCTAAATGTTAATCCAATGACACAAATGCACATATTGGATGCACAAGATTGGTTAAAAACCCTAATTGGACAAGAATAAGCCTAGGGAGGACGAAAATGACCTAATTGATCATCCAATGACACAAACACACCTATTGGATGCACAAGATTGGTTAAAAACCCTAATTGGACAAGAATATGCCTAGGGAGGACGAAAATGACCTAAATATTAATTCAATGACACAAACAACCTTATTGGATGCACAAGATTGGTTAAAAACCCTAATTGGACAAGAATAAGCCTAGGGAGGACGAAAATGACCTAATTGATCATCCAATGACACAAACACACCTATTGGATGCACAAGATTGGTTAAAAACCCTAATTGGACAAGAATATGCCTAGGGAGGACGAAAATGACCTAATTGATAATCCAATGACACAAACACACCTATTGGATGTACAAGATTGGTTAAAAACCATAATTGGACAAGAATAAGCCTAGGGAGGACGAAAATGACCTAATTGATCATCCAATGACACAAACACACCTATTGGATGCACAAGATTGGTTAAAAACCCTAATTGGACAAGAATTAGCCTAGGGAGGAAGAAAATGACCTAATATATCATCCAATGACACAAACACACCTATTCGATGCACAAGATTGGTTAAAACCCTAATTGGACAAGAATAAGGCTAGGGAGGACGAAAATGACCTAATTGATCATCCAATGACACAAACACACCTATTGGATTCACAAGATTGGTTAATAACCCTAATTAGACAAGAATAAGCCTAGGGAGGACGAAAATG
Organism: Cicer pinnatifidum; assembly: GCA_037974775.1. NCBI lineage: Eukaryota > Viridiplantae > Streptophyta > Magnoliopsida > Fabales > Fabaceae > Cicer > Cicer pinnatifidum. The sequence continues at coordinate 45,764 of JBBPBR010000943.1, forward strand.
ACCTAATTTACCATCCAATGACACAAACACACCTATTGGATGCACAAGATTGGCTAAAAACCATAACTGGACAAGAATAAGCCTAGGGAGGACGAAAATGACCTAATTGATCATCCAATGACACAAACACACCTATTGGATGCACAAGATTGGTTAAAAACCCTAATTGGACAAGAATATGCCTAGGGAGGACGAAAATGACCTAAATATTAATTCAATGACACAAACAAAGTTATTGGATGAACAAGATTGGTTAATAACCCTAATTGGACAAGAATAAGCCTAGGGAGGACGAAAATGACCTAATTGATCATCCAATGACACAAGCACACCTATTGGATGCACAAGATTGGTTAAAAACCCTAATTGGACAAGAATATGCCTAGGGAGGATGAAAATGACCTAAATATTAATTCAATGACACAAACACACCTATTGGATGCACAAGATTGGTTAAAAACCCTAATTGGACAAGAATATGCCTAAAGAGGACGAATATGACCTAAATGTTAATCCAATAACACAAATGAACTTATTGGATGCACAAGATTGGTTAAAAACCCTAATTGGACAAGAATATGCCTAGGGAGGACTGATATGACCTAAATGTTAATCCAATGACACAAATGAACTTATTGGATGCACAAGATTGGTTAAAAACCCTAATTGGACAAGAATAAGCCTAGGAATGACGAAAATGACCTAATTGATCATCCAATGACACAAACACACCTATTGGATGCACAAGATTGGTTAAAAACCATAATTGGACAAGAATAAGCCTAAGGAGGACGAAAATGACCTAATTGATCATCCAATGACACAAACACACCTATTGGATGCACAAGATTGGTTAAAAACCCTAATTGGACAAGAATAAGCCTAGGGAGGACGAAAATGACCTAATTGATCATCCAATGACACAAACACACCTATTGGATGCACAAGATTGGTTAAAAACCCTAGTTGGACAAGAACATGCCTAGGGAAGACGAAAATGACCTAATTGATCATCCAATGACACTAATGAACTTATTGGATGCACAAGATTGGTTAAAAACCCTAATTGGACAAGAATAAGCCTAGGGAGGACAAAAATGACCTAATTGATCATCCAATGACACAGACACACCTATTGGATGCACAAGATTGGTTAAAAACCCTAATTGGACAAGAATATGCTTAGGGAGGACGAAAATGACCTAATTGATTATCCAATGACACACACACACACCTATTGGATGCACAAGATTGGTTAAAAACCCTAATTGGACAAGAATATGCTTAGGGAGGACAAAAATGACCTAATTGATCTTCCAATGACACAAACACACCTATTGGATGCACAAGATTGGTTAAAAACCCTAATTGGACAAGAATATGCCTAGGGAGGACGAATATGACCTAAATGTTAATCCAATAACACAAATGAACTTATTGGATGCACAAGATTGGTTAAAAACCCTAATTGGACAAGAATAAGCCTAGGAAGGACGAAAATGACCTAATTGATCATCCACTGACACAAACACACCTATTGGATGCACAAGATTGGTTAAAAACCCTAGTTGGACAAGAATATGCCAAGGGAGGACGGATATGACCTAAATGTTAATCCAATGACACAAATGAACTTATTGGATGCACAAGATTGGTTAAAAACCCTAATTGGACAAGAATAAGCCTAGGGAGGACGAAAATGACCTAATTGATCATCCAATGACACAAACACACCTATTGGATGCACAAGATTGGTAAAAAAACCCTAATTGGCCAAGAATATGCCTAGGGAGGAAGAAAATGACCTAAATGTTAATCCAATGACACAAATGAACTTATTGGATGCACAAGATTGGTTAAAAACCCTAATTGGACATGAATAAGCCTAGGGAGGACGAAAATGACCTAATTGATCATCCAATGACACAAACACACCTATTAGATGCACAAGATTGGTTAAAAATCCTAATTGGACAAGAATATGCCAAGGGAGGACGAAAATGACCTAAATGTTAATCCAATGACACAAATGAACTTATTGGATGCACAAGATTGGTTAAAAACCCTAATTGGACAAGAATAAGCCTAAGGAGGACGAAAATGACCTAATTGATCATCCAATGACAGAAACAAACCTATTGGATGCACAAGATTGGTTAAAAACCCTAATTGGACAAGAATAAGCCTAGGGAGGACGAAAATGACCTAATTGATGATCTAATGACACAAACACACCTATTGGATGCACAAGATTGGTTAAAAACCCTAACTGGACAAGAATATGCCTAGGGAGGACGAAAATGACCTAATTGGTCATCCAATGACACAAACACACCTATAGGATGCACAAGATTGGTTAAAAACCCTAATTGGACAAGAATAAGCCTAGGGAAGACGAAAATGACCTAAATGCTAATCCAATGACACAACTCAACTTATTGGATGCACAAGATTGGTTAAAAACCCTAATTGGGCAAGAATAAGCCTAGGGAGGACGAAAATGACCTAATTGATAATCCAATGACACAAACACACCTATTGGATGCACAAGATTGGTTAAAAACCCTAATTGGACAAGAATAAGCCTAGGGAGGACGAAAATGACCTAATTGATCATCCAATGACACAAACACACCTATTAGATGCACAAGATTGGTTAAAAACCCTAATTGGACAAGAATATGCCAAGGGAGGACGAAAATGACCTAAATGTTAATCCAATGACACAAATGAACTTATTGGATGCACAAGATTGGTTAAAAACCCTAATTGGACAAGAATAAGCCTAGGGAGGACGAAAATGACCTAATTGATCATCCAATGACAGAAACACATCTATTGGATGCACAAGATTGGTTAAAAACCCTAACTGGACAAGAATATGCCTAGGGAGGACGAAAATGACCTAATTGATCATCCAATGACACAAACACACGTATTGGATGCACAAGATTGGTTAAAAACCCTAATTGGACAAGAATATGCCTAGGGAGGACGAATATGACCGAAATGTTAATCCAATAACACAAATGAACTTATTGGATGCACAAGATTGGTTAAAAACCCTAATTGGACAAGAATAAGCCTAGGGAGAACGAAAATGAGCTAAATGTTAATCCAATGACACAACTCAACTTATTGGATGCACAAAATTGGTTAAAAACCCTAATTGGACAAGAATATGCCTAGGGAGGACGAAAATGACCTAAATGTGAATCCAATGAAACAAATGAACTTATTGGATGCACAAGATTGGTTAAAAACCTAATTGGACAAGAATAAGCCTAGGGAGAATGAAAATGACCTAAATGTTAATCCAATGACACAACTCAACTTATTGGATGCACAAGATTGGTTAAAAACCCTAATTGGACAAGAATAAGCCTAGGGAGGACGAAAATGACCTAATTGATCATCCAATGACACAAACACACCTATTTGATGCACAAGATTGGTTAAAAACCCTAATTGGACAAGAATAAGCCTAGGGAGAACGAAAATGACCTAAATGTTAATCCAATGACACAACTCAACTTATTGGATGCACAAGATTGGTTAAAAACCCTAATTGGACAAGAATAAGCCTAGGGAGGACGAAAATGACCTAATTGATCATCCAATGACACAAACACACCTATTGGATGCACAAGATTGGTTAAAAACCCTAATTGGACAAGAATAAGCCTAGGGAGGACGAAAATGACCTAATTGATCATCCAATGACACAAACACACCTATTAGATGCACAAGATTGGTTAAAAACCCTAATTGGACAAGAATATGCCTAGGGATGACGAAAATGACCTAAATATTAATTCAATGACACAAACAAAGTTAATGGATGCACAAGATTGGTTAAAAACCTTAATTGGACAAGAATAAGCCTAGGGAGGACGTAAATGACCTAATTGATCATCCAATGTCCCAAACAAACCTATTGGATGCACAAGATTGGTTAAAAACCCTAATTGGACAAGAATAAGCCTAGGGAGGACGAAAAAGACCTAATTGATCATCCAATGACACAAACACACCTATTGGATGCACAAGATTGGTTAAAAACCCTAATTGGACAAGAATAAGCCTAGGGAGGACGAAAACGACCTAATTGATCATCTATTGCCACAAACACACCTATTGGATGCACAAGATTGGTTAAACACCTATTGGTTGCACAAGATTGGTTAAAAACCCTAATTGGACAAGAATAAGCCTAGGGAGGACGAAAATAACCTAATTGATCATCCAATGACACAAACACACCTATTGGATGCACAAGATTGGTTAAAAACCCTAATTGGACAAGAATATGCCTAGGGAGGACGAAAATGACCTAAATATTAATTCAATGACACAAACAAAGTTATTGGATGCACAAGATTGGTTAAAAACCCTAATTGGACAAGAATAAGCCTAGGGAGAACATAAATGACCTAATTGATCATCCAATGACACAAACACACCTATTGGATGCACAAGATTGGTTAAAAACCCTGATTGGACAAGAATATGCATAGGGAGGACGAAAATGACCTAAATATTAATTCAATGACACAAACAAACTTATCGGATGCACAAGATTGGTTAAAAACCCTAATTGGACAAGAATAAGCCTAGGGAGGACGAAAATGACCTAAATGTTAATCCAATGACACAACTCAACTTATTGGATGCACAAGATTGGTTAAAAACCCTAATTAGAATAGAATAAGCCTAGGGAGGACGAAAATGACCTAATTGATCATCCAATGACACAAACACACCTATTGGATGCACAAGATTGGTTAAAAACCCTAATTGGACAAGAATAAGCCTAGGGAGGACGAAAATGACCTAAATGTCAATCCAATGACACAACTCAATTTATTGGATGCACAAGATTGGTTAAAAACCCTAATTGGACAAGAATAAGCCTAGGGAGGACGAAAATGACCTAATTGATCATCCAATGACACAAACACACCTATTGGATGCACAAGATTGGTTAAAAACCCTAATTGGACAAGAATAAGCCTAGGGAGGACGAAAATGACCTAAATGCTAATCCAATTACACAACTCAACTTATTGGATGCACAAGATTGGTTAAAAACCCTAATTGGGCAAGAATAAGCCTAGGGAGGACGAAAATGACCTAATTGATCATCCAATGACACAAACACACCTATTGGATGCACAAGATTGGTTAAAAACCCTAATTGGACAAGAATAAGCCTAGGGAGGACGAAAATGACATAAATGTTAATCCAATGACACAAACACACCTAATTGATCATCCAATGACACTAACACACCTATTGGATGCACAAGATTGGTTAAAAACCCTAATTGGACAAGAATATGCATAGGGAGGACGAAAATGACCTAATTGATCATCCAATGACACAAACACACCTATTGGATGCACAAGATTGGTTAAAAACCCTAATGGGACAAGAATATGCCTAGGGAGGACGAAAATGACCTAATTGATCATCCAATGACACAAACACACCTATTGGATGCACAAGATTGGTTAAAACCCTAATTGGACAAGAATAAGCGTAGGGAGAACGAAAATGACCTAAATGTTAATCCAATGACACAACTCAACTTATTGGATGCACAAGATTTGTTAAAAACCCTAATTGGACAAGAATAAGCCTAGGGAGGACGAAAATGACCTAATTGATCATCCAATGACACAAACACACCTATTGGATGCACAAGATTGGTTAAAAACCCTAATTGGACAAGAATATGCCTAGGGAGGACGAAAATGACCTAAATATTAATTCAATGACACAAACAAAGTTATTGGATGAACAAGATTGGTTAAAAACCCTAATGGGACAAGAATAAGCCTAGGGAGGACGAAAACGACCTAATTGATCATCCAATGACACAAACACACCTATTGGATGCACAAGATTGGTTAAAAACCCTAATTGGACAAGAATATGCCTAGGGAGGACGAAAATGACCTAAATATTAATTCAATGACACAAACAAACTTATCGGATGCACAAGATTGGTTAAAAACCCTAATTGGACAATAATATGCATAGGGAGGACGAATAGGACCTAATTGATCATCCAATGACACAAACACACCTATTGGATGCACAAGATTGGTTAAAAACCCTAATTGGACAAGAATATGCCTAGGGAGGACGAAAATGACCTAAATATTAATTCAATGACACAAACAAAGTAATTCGATTCACAAGATTGGTTAAAAACCCTAATTGGACAAGAATAAGCCTAGGGAGGACGAAAATGACCTAATTGATCATCCAATGACACAAACACACCTATTGGATGCACAAGATTGGTTAAAAACCCTAATTGGACAAGAATATGCCTAGGGAGGACGAAAATGACCTAAATATTAATTCAATGACACAAACATACTTATTTGATGCACAAGATTGATTAAAAACCCTAATTGGACAAGAATAAGCCTAGGGAGGACGAAAATGACCTAGTTGATCATCCAATGACACATACACACCTATTGGATGCACAAGATTGGTTAAAAACCCTAATTGGACAAGAATAAGCCTAGGGAGGACGAAAATGACCTAATTGATCATCCAATGACACAAACACACCTATTGGATGCACAAGATTGGTTAAAAACCCTAATTGGACAAGAATAAGCCTAGGGAGGACGAAAATGACATAATTGATCATCTATTGCCACAAACACACCTATTGGATGCACAAGATTGGTTAAACACCTATTGGATGCACAAGATTGGTTAAAAACCCTAATTGGACAAGAATATGCCTAGGGAGGACGAAAATGACCTAAATGTTAATCCAATGACACAAATGAACTTATTGGATGCACAAGATTGGTTAAAAACCTTAATTGGACAAGAATATCCCTAGGGAGGGAGAAAATGACCTAATTGATCATCCAATGACACAAACACACCTATTGGATGCACAAGATTGGTTAAAAACCCTAATTGGACAAGAATATGCCTAGGGAGGACGAAAATGACCTAAATATTAATTCAATGACACAAACACAGTAATTGGATGCACAAGATTGGTTAAAAACCCTAATTGGACAAGAATAAGCCTAGGGAGGACGAAAATGACCTAATTGATCATCCAATGACACAAACACACCTATTGGATGCACAAGATTGGTTAAAAACCCTAATTTGACCAGAATAAGCCTAGGGAGGACGAAAATGACCTAATTGATCATCCAATGACACAAACACACCTATTGGATGCACAAGATTGGTTAAAAACCCTAATTGGACAAGAATAAGCCTAGGGAGGACGAAAATGACCTAATTGATCATCCAATGACACAAACACACCTATTGGATGCACAAGATTGGTTAAAAACCCTAATTGGACAAGAATATGCCTAGGGAGGACGAAAATGACCTAAATATTAATTCAATGAAACAAACAAACTTATTGGATGCACAAGATTGGTTAAAAACCCTAATTGGACAAGAATAAGCCTAGGGAGCACGAAAATGACCTAATTGATCATCCAATGACACAAACAAACTTATTGGATGCACAAGATTGGTTAAAAACCCTAATTGGACAAGAATAAGCCTAGGGAGGACGAAAATGACCTAATTGATCATCCAATGACACAAACACACCTATTGGATGCACAAGATTGGTTAAAAACCCTAATTGGACAAGAATAAGCCTAGGGAGGACGAAAATGACCAAATTGATCATCCAATGACACAAACACACCTATTGGATGCACAAGATTGATTAAAAACCCTAACTGGACAAGAATATGCCTAGGGAGGACGAAAATGACCTAATTGATCATCCAATGACACAAACACACCTATTGGATGCACAAGATTGGTTAAAAACCCTAATTGGACAAGAATATGCCTAGGGAGGACGAATATGACCTAAATGTTAATCCAATAACACAAATGAACTTATTGGATGCACAAGATTGGTTAAAAACCCTAATTGGACAAGAATAAGCCTAGGGAGAACGAAAATGACCTAAATGTTAATCCAATGACACAACTCAACTTATTGGATGCACAAGATAGGTTAAAAATCCTAATTGGACAAGAATAAGCCTAGGGAGGACGAAAATGACATAATTGATCATCCAATGACACAAATGAACTTATTAGATGCACAAGATTGGTTAAAAACCCTAATTGGACAAGAATAAGCCTAGGGAGGACGAAAATGACCTAATTGATCATCCAATGACACAAACACACCTATTGGATGCACAAGATTGGTTAAAAACCCTAATTGGACAAGAATATGCCTAGGGAGGACGAATATGACCTAAATGTTAATCCAATAACACAAATGAACTTATTGGATGCACAAGATTGGTTAAAAACCCTAATTAGACAAGAATAAGCCTAGGAAGAACGAAAATGACCTAATTGATCATCCATTGACACAAACACACCTATTGGATGCACAAGATTGGTTAAAAACCCTAATTGGACAAGAATATGCCTAGGGAGGACGGATATGACCTAAATGTTAATCCAATGACACAAACACACCTATTGGATGCACAAGATTGGTTAAAAACCCTAATTGGACAAGAATAAGCCTAGGGAGGACGAAAATGACCTAATTGATCATCCAATGACACAAACACACCTATTGGATGCACAAGATTGGTTAAAAACCCTAATTGGACATGAATAAGCCTAGCGAGGACGAAAATGACCTAATTGATCATCCAATGACACAAACACACCTATTGGATGCACAAGATTGGTTAAAAACCCTAATTGGACAAGAATATGCCTAGGGAGGACGAAAATGACCTAAATATTAATTCAATGACACAAACAAACTTATCGGATGCCCAAGAGTGGTTAAAAACCCTAATTGGACAAGAATAAGCCTAGGGAGGACGAAAATGACCTAATTGATCATCCAATGACACAAACACACCTATTGGATGCACAAGATTGGTTAAAAACCCTAATTGGACAAGAATATGCCTAGGGAGGACAAAAATGACCTAAATGTTAATCCAATGACACAAATGAACTTATTGGATGCACAACATTGGTTAAAAACCCTAATTGGACAAGAGTAAGCCTAGGAAGGACGAAAATGACCTAATTGATCATCCAATGACACAAACACACCTATTGGATGCACAAGATTGGTTAAAAACCCTAATTGGACAAGAATATGCCTAGGGAGGAGGAAAATGACCTAAATATTAATTCAATGACACAAACAAAGTTATTGGATGCACAAGATTGATTAAAAACCCTAATTTGACAAGAATAAGTCTAGGTAGGACGAAAATGACCTAATTGATCATCCAATGACACAAACACACCTATTGGATGCACAAGATTGGTTAAAAACCCTAATTGGACAAGAATATGCCTAGGGAGGACGAAAATGACCTAAATATTAATTCAATGACACAAACAAACTTATTGGATGCACAAGATTGGTTAAAAACCCTAATTGGACAAGAATAAGCCTAGGGAGGACGAAAATTACCTAATTGATCATCCATTGCCACAAACACACCTATTGGATGCACAAGATTGTATAAAAACCCTAATTGGACAAGAATATGCCTAGGGAGGACGAAAATGACCTAATTGATCATCCAATGACACAAACACACCTATTGGATGCACAAGATTGGTTAAAAACCCTAATTGGACAAGAATATGCCTAGGGAGGACGAAAATGACCTAAATATTAATTCAATGACACAAACAAACTTATCGGATGCACAAGATTGGTTAAAAACCATAATTCGACAAGAATTAGCCTAGGGAGGACGAAAATGACCTAATTGATCATCCAATGACACAAACACACCTATTGGATGCACAAGATCGGTTAAAAACCCTAATTGGACAAGAATAAGCCTAGGGAGGACGAAAATGACCTAATTGATCATTCAATGACACAAATGAACTTATTGGATGCACAAGATTTGTTAAAAACCCTAATTGGACAAGAATATACCTAGGGAGGACGAAAATGACCTAATTGATCATCCAATGACACAAATGAACTTATTGGATGCACAAGATTTGTTAAAAAACCTAATTGGACAAGAATAAGCCTAGGGAGGACGAAAATGACCTAATTGATCATCCAATGACACAAACACACCTATTGGATGCACAAGATTGGTTAAAAACCCTAATTGGACAAGAATAAGCCTAGGGAGGACGAAAATGACCTAATTAATCATCCAATGACACAAACACACCTATTGGATGCACAAGATTGGTTAAAAACCCTAATTGAACAAGAATAAGCCTAGGGGGGACGAAAATGTCCTAATTGATCATCCAATGACACAAACACACCTATTGGATGCACAAGATTGGTTAAAAACCCTAATTGGACAAGAATATACTTAGGGAGGAAGAAAATGACCTAATTGATCATCCAATGACACAAATGAACTTATTGGATGCACAAGATTTGTTAAAAAACCTAATTGGACAAGAATAAGCCTAGGGAGGACGAAAATGACCTAATTGATCATCCAATGACACAAACACACCTATTGGATGCACAAGATTGGTTAAAAACCCTAATTGGACAAGAATATGCCTAGGGAGGACGAAAATGACCTAAATATTAATTCAATGACATAAACAAACTTATTGGATGCACAAGATTGGTTAAAAACCCTAATTGGACAAGAATAAGCCTAGGGAGGACGAAAATGACCTAATTGATCATCCAATGACACAAACACACCTATTGGATGCACAAGATTGGATAAAAACCCTAATTGGACAAGAATATTCCTAGGGAGGACGAAAATGACCTAAATATTAATTCAATGACATAAACAAACTTATTGGATGCACAAAATTGGTTAAAAACCCTAATTGGACAAGAATGTGCCTAGGGAGGACGAAAATGACCTAATTGATCATCCAATGACACAAACACACCTATTGGATGCACAAGATTGGTTAAAAACCCTAATTGGACAAGAATATGCCTAGGGAGGACGAAAATGACCTAAATATTAATTCAATGACACAAACAAAGTTATTGGAAGCACAAGATTGGTTAAAAACCCTAATTGGACAAGAATAAGCCTAGGGAGGACGAAATAGACCTAATTGATCATCCAATGACACAAACACACCTATTGGATGCACAAGATTGGTTAAAAACCCTAATTGGACAAGAATAAGCCTAGGGAGGACGAAAAGGACCTAATTGATCATCCAATGACACAAACACACCTATTGGATGCACAAGATTGGTTAAAAACCCTAATTGGACAAGAATAAGCCTAGGGAGGACGAAAATGACCTAATTGATCATCCAATGACACAAACACACCTATTGGATGCACAAGATTGGTTTAAAACCCTAGTTGGACAAGAATATGCCTAGGGAGGACGAAAATGACCTAATTGATCATCCAATGACACAAATGAAATTATTGGATGCACAAGATTGGTTAAAAACCCTAATTTGACAAGAATAAGCCTAGGGAGGACGAAAATGACCTAATTGATCATCCAATGACACAAACACACCTATTGGATGCACAAGATTGGTTAAAAACCCTAATTGGACAAGAATAAGCCTAGGAAGGACAAAAATCACCTAATTGAAGATCCAATGACACAAACACACCTATTGGATGCAAAAGATTGGTTAAAAACCCTAATTGGACTAGAATATGCCTAGGGAGGACAAAAATGACCAAAATATTAATTCAATGACACAAACAAAGTTATTGGATGCACAAGATTGGTGAAAAACCCTAATTGGACAAGTATAAGCCTAGGGAGGACGAAAATGACCTAATTGATCATCCAATGACACAAACACACCTATTGGATGCACAAGATTGGTTAAAAACCCTAATTGGACAAGCATATGCCTAGGGAGGACGAACATGACCTAAATATAAATTCAATGACACAAACAAACTTATCGGATGCACAAGATTGGTTAAAAACCCTAATTGGACAAGAATAAGCCTAGGGAGGACGAAAATGACCTAATTGATCATCCAATGACACAAACACACCTATTGGATGCACAAGATTGGTTA
>JBBPBR010000944.1:0-28216 GCA_037974775.1 Cicer pinnatifidum
TTAACCAATCTTGTGCATCCAATAGGTGTGTTTGTGTCATTGGATGATCAATTAGGTCATTTTCGTCCTCCCTAGGCTTATTCTTGTCCAATTAGGGTTTTAACCAATCTTGTGCATCGAATAGGTGTGTTTGTGTCATTGGATGATATATTAGGTCATTTTCTTCCTCCCTAGGCTAATTCTTGTCCAATTAGGGTTTTTAACCAATCTTGTGCATCCAATAGGTGTGTTTGAGTCATTGGATGATCAATTAGGTCATTTTCGTCCTCCCTAGGCTTATTCTTGTCCAATTAGGGTTTTTCACCAATCTTGTGCCTCCAATAACTTTGTTTGTGTCATTGAATTAATATTTTGGTCATTTTCGTCCTCCCTAGGCATATTCTTGTCCAATTAGAGTTTTTAACCAATCTTTTGCATCCAATAGGTGTGTTTGTGTCATTGGATGATCAATTAGGTCATTTTCGTCCTCCCTAGGCTTTTTCTTGTCCAATTAGGGTTTTTAACCAATCTTGTGCATCCAATAGGTGTGTTTGTGTCATTGGATGATCAATTAGGTCATTTTCGTCCTCACTAGGCTTATTCTTGTCCAATTAGGGTTTTTAACCAATCTTGTGCATCCAATAACTTTGTTTGTGTCATTGAATTAATATTTAGGTCATTTTCATCCTCCCTAGGCATATTCTTGTCCAATTAGGGTTTTTAACCAATCTTGTGCATCCAATAGGTGTGGTTGTGTCATTGGATGTTCAATTAGGTCATTTTTGTCCTTCCTAGGCTTATTCTTCTCCAGTTAGGGTTTTTAACCAAACTTGTGCATCCAATAGGTGTGTTTGTGTCATTGGATGATCAATTAGGTCATTTTCGTCCTCCCAAGGCTTATTCTTGTCCAATTAGGGTTTTTAACCAATCTTGTGCATCCAATAATTTCATTTGTGTCATTGGATGATCAATTAGGTCATTTTCGTCCTCCCTAGGCATATTCTTGTCCAACTAGGGTTTTAAACCAATCTTGTGCATCCAATAGGTGTGTTTGTGTCATTGGATGATCAATTAGGTCATTTTCGTCCTCCCTAGGCTTATTCTTGTCCAATTAGGGTTTTTAACCAATCTTGTGCATCCAATAATTTCATTTGTGTCATTGGATGATCAATTAGGTCATTTTCGTCCTCCCTAGGCATATTCTTGTCCAACTAGGGTTTTAAACCAATCTTGTGCATCCAATAGGTGTGTTTGTGTCATTGGATGATCAATTAGGTCATTTTCGTCCTCCCTAAGGTTATTCTTGTCCAATTAGGGTTTTTAACCAATCTTGTGCATCCAATAAATTTGTTTGTGTCATTGAATTAATATTTAGGTCATTTTAGTCCTCCCTAGGCATATTCTTGTCCAATTAGGGTTTTTAACCAATCTTGTGCATCCAATAGGTGTGTTTGTGTCATTGGATGATCAATTAGGTCATTTTCGTCCTTCCTAGGCTTATTCTTGTCCAATTAGTGTTTTTAACCAATCTTGTGCATCCAATAAGTTTGTTTGTTTCATTGAATTAATATTTAGGTCATTTTCGTCCTCCCTAGGCATATTCTTGTCCAATTAGGGTTTTTAACCAATCTTGTGCATCCAATAGGTGTGTTTGTGTCATTGGATGATCAATTAGGTCATTTTCGTCCTCCCTAGGCATATTCTTGTCCAATTAGGGTTTTTAACCAATCTTGGGCATCCAATAGGTGTGTTTGTGTCATTGGGTGATCAATTAGGTCATTTTCGTCCTCCCTAGGCTTATTCTTGTCCAATTAGGGTTTTTAACCAATCTTGTGCATCCAATAGGTGTGTTTGTGTCATTGGATGATCAATTAGGTCATTTTCGTCCTCCCTAGGCTTATTCTTGTCCAATTAGGGTTTTTAACCAATCTTGTGCATCCAATAACTTTGTTTGTGTCATTGAATTAATATTTTGGTCATTTTCGTCCTCCCTAGGCATGTTCTTGTCCAACTAGGGTTTTTAACCAATCTTGTGCATCCAATTGGTGTGTTTGTGTCATTGGATGATCAATTAGGTCATTTTCGTCCTCCCTAGGCTTATTCTTGTCCAATTAGGGTTTTTAACCAATCTTGTGCATCCAATAGGTGTGTTTGTGTCATTGGATGATCAATTAGGTCATTTTCGTCCTCCCTAGGCTTATTCTTGTCCAATTAGGGTTTTTAACCAATCTTGTGCATCCAATAACTTTGTTTGTGTCATTGAATTAATATTTAGGTCATTTTCGTCCTCCCTAGGCATATTCTTGTCCAATTAGGGTTTTTAACCAATCTTGTGCATCCAATAGGTGTGTTTGTGTCATTGGACGATCAATTAGGTCATTTTCGTCCTCACTAGGCTTATTCTTGTCCAATTAGGGTTTTTAACCAATCTTGTGCATCCAATAGGTGTGTTTGTGTCATTGGATGATCAATTAGGTCATTTTCGTCCTCCCTAGGCTTATTCTTGTCCAATTAGGGTTTTTAACCAATCTTGTGCATCCAATAATTTCATTTGTGTCATTAGATTAACATTTAGGTAATATCCGTCCTCCCTTGGCATATTCTTGTCCAATTAGGGTTTTTAACCAATCTTGTGCATCCAATAGGTGTGTTTGTGTCATTGGATGATCAATTAGGTCATTTTCGTCCTCCCTAGGCTTATTCTTGTCCAATTAGGGTTTTTAACCAATCTTGTGCATCCAATAATTTCATTTGTGTCATTGGATGATCAATTAGGTCATTTTCGTCCTCTCTAGGCATATTCTTGTCCAATTAGGGTTTTTAACCAATCTTGTGCATCCAATAGGTGTGTTTGTGTCATTGGATGATCAATTAGGTCATTTCGTCATCCCTAGGCTTATTCTTGTCCAATTAGGGTTTTTAACCGATCTTGTGTATCCAATAGGTGTGTTTGTGTCATTGGATGATCAATTAGGTCATTTTCGTCCTCTCTAGGCATATTCTTGTCCAATTAGGGTTTTTAACCAATCTTGTGCATCCAATAGGTGTGTTTGTGTCATTGGATGATCAATTAGGTCATTTTCGTCGTCCCTAGGCTTATTCTTGTCCAATTAGGGTTTTTAACCAATCTTGTGCATCCAATAAGTTTGTTTGTGTCATTGAATTAATATTTAGGTCATTTTCGTCCTCCCTAGGCTTATTCTTGTCCAATTAGGGTTTTTAACTAATCTTGTGCATCCAATAAGTTCATTTGTGTCATTGGATGATCAATTAGGTCACTTTCGTCCTCCCTAGGCATATTCTTGTCCAATTAGGGCTTTTAACCAATCTTGTGCATCCAATAGGTGTGTTTGTGTCATTGGATGATCAATTAGGTCATTTTCGTCCTCCCTAGGCTTATTCTTGTCCAATTAGGGTTTTTAACCAATCTTGTGCATCCAATAGGTGTGTTTGTGTCATTGGATGATCAATTAGGTCATTTTCGTCCTCCCTAGGCTTATTCTTATCCAATTAGGGTTTTTAACCAATCTTGTGCATCCAATAGGTGTGTTTATGTCATTGGATGATCAATTAGGTCATTTTCGTCCTCCCTAGGCTTATTCTTGTCCAATTAGGGTTTTTAACCAATCTTGTGCATCCAATAATTTCATTTGTGTCATTGGATGATCAATTAGGTCATTTTCGTCCTCCCTAGGCATATTCTTGTCCAACTAGGGTTTTAAACCAATCTTGTGCATCCAATAGGTGTGTTTGTGTCATTGGATGATCAATTAGGTCATTTTTCGTCCTCCCTAGGCTTATTCTTGTCCAATTAGGGTTTTTAACCAATCTTGTGCATCCAATAGGTGTGTTTGTGTCATTGGATGATCAATTAGGTCATTTTCGTCCTCCCTAGGCTTATTCTTGTCCAATTAGGAGTTTTAACCAATCTTGTGCATCCAATATGTGTGTTTGTGTCATTGGATGATAAATTAGGTCATTTTCTTCCTCCTCAGGCTTATTCTTGTCCAATTAGGGTTTTTAACCAATCTTGTGCATCCAATAGGTGTGTTTGTGTCATTGGATGATCAATTAGGTCATTTTCGTTCTCCCTAGGCTTATTCTTGTCCAATTAGGGTTTTTAACCAATCTTGTGCATCCAATAGGTGTGTTTGTGTCATTGAATTAATATTTAGGTCATTTTCGTCCTCCCTAGGCATATTGTTGTTCAATTAGGGTATTTAACCAAACTTGTGCATCCAATAGGTGTGTTTGTGTCATTGGATGATCAATTAGGTCATTTTCGTCCTCCCTAGGCTTATTCTTGTCGAATTAGGGTTATTAACCAATCTTGTGCATCCAATAGGTGTGTTTGTGTCATTGGATGATCAATTAGGTCATTTTCGTCCTCCCTAGGCTTATTCTTGTCCAATTAGGGTTTTAACCAATCTTGTGCATCGAATAGGTGTGTTTGTGTCATTGGATGATATATTAGGTCATTTTCTTCCTCCCTAGGCTAATTCTTGTCCAATTAGGGTTTTTAACCAATCTTGTGCATCCAATAGGTGTGTTTGTGTCATTGGATGATCAATTAGGTCATTTTCGTCCTCCCTAGGCTTATTCTTGTCCAATTATGGTTTTTAGCCAATCTTGTGCATCCAATAGGTGTGTTTGTGTCATTGGATGATCAATTAGGTCATTTTCGTCCTCCCTAGGCTTATTCTTGTCGAATTAGGGTTATTAACCAATCTTGTGCATCCAATAGGTGTGTTTGTGTCATTGGATGATCAATTAGGTCATTTTCGTCCTCCCTAGGCTTATTCTTGTCCAATTAGGGTTTTAACCAATCTTGTGCATCGAATAGGTGTGTTTGTGTCATTGGATGATATATTAGGTCATTTTCTTCCACCCTAGGCTAATTCTTGTCCAATTAGGGTTTTTAACCAATCTTGTGCATCCAATAGGTGTGTTTGAGTCATTGGATGATCAATTTGGTCATTTTCGTCCTCCCTAGGCTTATTCTTGTCCAATTAGGGTTTTTAACCAATCTTGTGCATCCAATAACTTTGTTTGTGTCATTGAATTAATATTTAGGTCATTTTCGTCCTCCCTATGCATATTCTTGTCCAATTAGGGTTTTTAACCAATCTTGTGCATCCAATTGGTGTGTTTGTGTCATTGGATGATCAATTAGGTCATTTTCGTCCTTCCTAGGCTTTTCTTGTCCAATTAGGGTTTTTAACCAATCTTGTGCATCCAATAGGTGTGTTTGTGTCATTGGATGATCAATAAGGTCATTTTCGTCCTCCCTAGGCTTATTCTTGTCCTATTAGGGTTTTTAACCAATCTTGTGCATCCAATAAGTTCATTTGTGTCATTGGATGATCAATTAGGTCATTTTCGTCCTCCCTAGGCTTATTCTTGTCCAATTAGGGTTTTTAACCAATCTTGTGCATCCAATAGGTGTGTTTGTGTCGTTGGATGATCAATTAGGTAATTTTCATCCTCCCTAGGCTTATTCTCGTCTAATTAGGGTTTTTAACCAATCTTGTGCATCGAATAGGTGTGTTTGTGTCATTGGATGATATATTAGGTCATTTTCTTCCTCCCTAGGCTAATTCTTGTCCAATTAGGGTTTTTAACCAATCTTGTGCATCCAATAGGTGTGTTTGAGTAATTGGATGATCAATTTGGTCATTTTCGTCCTCCCTAGGCTTATTCTTGTCCAATTAGGGTTTTTAACCAATCTTGTGCATCCAATAACTTTGTTTGTGTCATTGAATTAATATTTAGGTCATTTTCGTCCTCCCTAGGCATATTCTTGTCCAATTAGGGTTTTTAACCAATCTTGTGCATCCAATAGGTGTGTTTGTGTCATTAGATGACCAATTAGGTCATTTTCGTCCTACCTAGACTTATTCTTGTCAAATTAGGGTTTTGAATCAATCTTGTGTATCCAATAACTTTGTTTGTGTCATTGAATTAATATTTAGGTCATTTTCGTCCTCCCTAGGCATATTCTTGTCCAATTAGGGTTTTTAACCAATCTTGTGCATCCAATAGGTGTGTTTGTGTCATTGGATCATCAATTAGGTTATTTTCGTCCTTCCTAGGCTTACTCTTGTCCAATTAGGGTTTTTAACCAATGTTGTGCATCCAATAAGTTCATTTGTGTCATTGAATTAACATTTAGGTCATTTTCGTCCTCCCTAGGCATATTCTTTTCCAATTAGAGTTTTTAACCAATCTTGTGCATCCAATACGTGTGTTTGTGTCATTGGATGATCAATTAGGTCATTTTCGTCCTCCTTAGGCTTATTCTTGTCCAATTAGGGTTTTTAACCAATCTTGTGCATCCAATAACTTTGTTTGTGTCATTGAATTAATATTTAGGTCATTTTCGTCCTCCCTAGGCATATTCTTGTCCAATTAGGGTTTTTAACCAATCTTGTGCATCCAATAGGTGTGTTTGTGTCATTGGATGATCAATTAGGTCATTTTCGTCCTCCCTAGGCTTATTCTTTTCCAATTAGGGATTTTAACCAATCTTGTGCATCCAATAGTTGTGTTTGTGTCATTGGATGATCAATTAGGTCATTTTCATCCTCCCTAGGCTTATTCTTGTCCAATTAGGGTTTTTAACCAATCTTGTGCATCCAATAGGTGTGTTTGTGTCATTGGATGATCAATTAGGTCATTTTCGTCCTCCCTAGGCTTATTCTTGTCCAATTAGGGTTTTTAACCAATCTTGTGCATCCAATAAGTTCATTTGTGTCATTGGATGATCAATTAGGTCATTTTCGTCCTCCCTATGCATATTCTTGTCCAACTAGGGTTTTAAACCAATCTAGTGCATCCAATAGGTGTGTTTGTGTCATTGGATGATCAATTAGGTCATTTTCGTCCTCCCTAGGCTTATTCTTGTCCAATTAGGGTTTTTAACCAATCTTGTGCATCCAATAGGTGTGTTTGTGTCATTGGATGATCAATTAGGTCATTTTCGTCCTCCCTAAGGTTATTCTTGTCCAATTAGGGTTTTTAACCAATCTTGTGCATCCAATAAATTTGTTTGTGTCATTGAATTAATATTTAGGTCATTTTAGTCCTCCCTAGGCATATTCTTGTCCAATTAGGGTTTTTAACCAATCTTGTGCATCCAATAGGTGTGTTTGTGTCATTGGATGATCAATTAGGTCATTTTCGTCCTTCCTAGGCTTATTCTGGTCCAATTAGGGTTTTTAACCAATCTTGTGCATCCAATAAGTTCATTTGTGTTATTGGATTAACATTTCGGTCATTTTCGTCCTCCCTAGGCATATTCTTGTCCAACTAGGGTTTTAAACCAATCTTGTGCATCCAATAGGTGTGTTTGTGTCATTGGATGATCAATAGGTTATTTTCGTCCTCCCTAGGCTTATTCTTATCCAATTAGGGTTTTTAACCAATCTTGTGCATCCAATATGTGTGTTTGTGTCATTGGATGATAAATTAGGTCATTTTCTTCCTCCTCAGGCTTATTCTTGTCCAATTAGGGTTTTTAACCAATCTTGTGCATCCAATAGGTGTGTTTGTGTCATTGGATGATCAATTAGGTCATTTTCGTTCTCCCTAGGCTTATTCTTGTCCAATTAGGGTTTTTAACCAATCTTGTGCATCCAATAGGTGTGTTTGTGTCATTGAATTAATATTTAGGTCATTTTCGTCCTCCCTAGGCATATTGTTGTTCAATTAGGGTATTTAACCAAACTTGTGCATCCAATAGGTGTGTTTGTGTCATTGGATGATCAATTAGGTCATTTTCGTCCTCCCTAGGCTTATTCTTGTCGAATTAGGGTTATTAACCAATCTTGTGCATCCAATAGGTGTGTTTGTGTCATTGGATGATCAATTAGGTCATTTTCGTCCTCCCTAGGCTTATTCTTGTCCAATTAGGGTTTTAACCAATCTTGTGCATCGAATAGGTGTGTTTGTGTCATTGGATGATATATTAGGTCATTTTCTTCCTCCCTAGGCTAATTCTTGTCCAATTAGGGTTTTTAACCAATCTTGTGCATCCAATAGGTGTGTTTGAGTCATTGGATGATCAATTAGGTCATTTTCGTCCTCCCTAGGCTTATTCTTGTCCAATTAGGGTTTTTCACCAATCTTGTGCATCCAATAACTTTGTTTGTGTCATTGAATTAATATTTTGGTCATTTTCGTCCTCCCTAGGCATATTCTTGTCCAATTAGAGTTTTTAACCAATCTTTTGCATCCAATAGGTGTGTTTGTGTCATTGGATGATCAATTAGGTCATTTTCGTCCTCCCTAGGCTTTTTCTTGTCCAATTAGGGTTTTTAACCAATCTTGTGCATCCAATAGGTGTGTTTGTGTCATTGGATGATCAATTAGGTAATTTTCGTCCTCCCTAGGCTTATTCTTGTCCAATTA
Source organism: Cicer pinnatifidum (assembly GCA_037974775.1). Taxonomy (NCBI): domain Eukaryota; kingdom Viridiplantae; phylum Streptophyta; class Magnoliopsida; order Fabales; family Fabaceae; genus Cicer; species Cicer pinnatifidum. The sequence goes on from JBBPBR010000944.1 coordinate 8,389, forward strand.
GGGTTTTTAACCAATCTTGTGCATCCAATAAGTTCATTGGTGTCATTGGATGATCAATTAGGTCATTTTCGTCCTCCCTAGGCATATTCTTGTCCAACTAGGGTTTTTAACCAATCTTGTGCATCCAATAGGTGTGTTTGTATCATTGGATGATCAATTAGGTCATTTTCGTCCTCCCTAGGCTTATTCTTGTCCAATTAGGGTTTGTAACCAATCTTGTGCATCCAATAAGTTGAGTTGTGTCATTGGATTAACATTTCGGTCATTTTCGTTCTCCCTAGGCTTATTCTTGTCCAATTAGGGTTTTTAACCAATCTTGTGCATCCAATAACTTTGTTTGTGTCATTGAATTAATATTTAGGTCATTTTCGTCCTCCCTAGGCATATTCTTGTCCAATTAGGGTTTTTAACCAATCTTGTGCATCCAATAGGTGTGTTTGTGTCATTGGATGATCAATTAGGTCATTTTCGTCCTCCCTAGGTTTATTCTTGTCCAATTAGGGTTTTTAACCAATCATGTGCATCCAATAGGTGTGTTTGTGTCATTGGATGATCAATTAGGTCATTTTCGTCCTCCCTAGGTTTATTCTTGTCCAATTAGGGTTTTTAACCAATCTTGTGCATCCAATAGGTGTGTTTGTGTCATTGGATGATCAATTAGGTCATTTTCGTCCTCCCTAGGCTTATTCTTGTCCAATTAGGGTTTTTAACCAATCTTGTGCATCCAATATGTTTGTTTGTGTCATTGAATTAATATTTAGGTCATTTTCGTCCTCCCTAGGCATATTCTTGTCCAATTAGGATTTTTAACCAATCTTGTGCATCCAATAAGTTCATTTGTGTCATTGGATGATCAATTAGGTCATTTTCGTCCTCCCTAGGCTTATTCTTGTCCAATTAGGGTTTTTAACCAATCTTGTGCATCCAATAGGTGTGTTTGTGTCGTTGGATGATCAATTAGGTAATTTTCATCCTCCCTAGGCTTATTCTCGTCCAATTAGGGTTTTTAACCAATCTTGTGCATCGAATAGGTGTGTTTGTGTCATTGGATGATATATTAGGTCATTTTCTTCCTCCCTAGGCTAATTCTTGTCCAATTAGGGTTTTTAACCAATCTTGTGCATCCAATAGGTGTGTTTGAGTAATTGGATGATCAATTTGGTCATTTTCGTCCTCCCTAGGCTTATTCTTGTCCAATTAGGGTTTTTAACCAATCTTGTGCATCCAATAACTTTGTTTGTGTCATTGAATTAATATTTAGGTCATTTTCGTCCTCCCTAGGCATATTCTTGTCCAATTAGGGTTTTTAACCAATCTTGTGCATCCAATAGGTGTGTTTGTGTCATTGGATGATCAATTAGGTCATTTTCGTCCTCCGTAGGCATATTCTTATCCAATTAGGGTTTTTAACCAATCTTGTGCATCCAATAGGTGTGTTTGTGTCATTGATGATCAATTAGGTCATTTTCGTCCTTTCTATGCTTATTCTTGTCCAATTAGGGTTTTTAACCAATCTTGTGCATCCAATAAGTTCATTTGTGTCATTGGATGATCAATTAGGTCATTTTCGTCCTCCCTAGGCATATTCTTGTCCAACTAGGCTTTTTAACCAATCTTGTGCATCCAATAGGTGTGTTTGTGTCATTGGATGATCAATTAGGTCGTTTTCGTCCTCCCTAGGCTTATTCTTGTCAAATTAGGGTTTTTAACCAATCTTGTGCATCCAATAAGTTCATTTGTGTCATTGGATGATCAATTAGGTCATTTTCGTCCTCCCTAGGCATATTCTTGTCCAACTAGGGTTTTAAACCAATCTTGTGCATCCAATAGGTGTGTTTGTGACATTGGATGATCAATTAGGTCATTTTCGTCCTCCCTAGGCTTATTCTTGTCCAATTAGGGTTTTTAACCAATCTTGTGCATCCAATATGTGTGTTTGTGTCATTGGATGATAAATTAGGTCATTTTCTTCCTCCTCAGGCTTATTCTTGTCCAATTAGGGTTTTTAACCAATCTTGTGCATCCAATAGGTGTGTTTGTGTCATTGGATGATCAATTAGGTCATTTTCGTTCTCCCTAGGTTTATTCTTGTCTAATTAGGGTTTTTAACCAATCTTGTGCATCCAATAGGTGTGTTTGTGTCATTGAATTAATATTTAGGTCGTTTTCGTCCTCCCTAGGCATATTCTTGTCCAATTAGGGTTTTTAACCAAACTTGTGCGTCCAATAGGTGTGTTTGTGTCATTGGATGATCAATTAGGTCATTTTCGTCCTCCCTAGGCTTATTCTTGTCGAATTAGGGTTATTAACCAATCTTGTGCATCCAATAGGTGTGTTTGTGTCATTGGATGATCAATTAGGTCATTTTCGTCCTCCCTAGGCTTATTCTTGTCCAATTAGGGTTTTAACCAATCTTGTGCATCGAATAGGTGTGTTTCTGTCATTGGATGATATATTAGGTCATTTTCTTCCTCCCTAGGCTAATTCTTGTCCAATTAGGGTTTTTAACCAATCTTGTGCATCCAATAGGTGTGTTTGAGTCATTGGATGATCAATTTGGTCATTTTCGTCCTCCCTAGGCTTATTCTTGTCCAATTAGGGTTTTTAACCAATCTTGTGCATCCAATAACTTTGTTTGTGTCATAGAATTAATATTTAGGTCATTTTCGTCCTCCCTAGGCATATTCTTGTCCAATTAGGGTTTTTAACCAATCTTGTGCATCCAATAGGTGTGTTTGTGTCATTGGATGATCAATTAGGTCATTTTCGTCCTCCCTAGGCATATTCTTGTCCAATTAGGGTTTTTAACCAATCTTGTGCATCCAATAGGTATGTTGTGTCATTGGATGATCAATTAGGTCATTTTCGTCCTCCCTAGGCATATTCTTGTCCAATTAGGGTTTTTAACCAATCTTGTGCATCCAATAGGTGTGTTTGTGTCATTGGATGATCAATTAGGTCATTTTCGTCCTCCCTAGGCTTATTCTTGTCCAATTAGGGTTTTTAACCAATCTTGTGCATCCAATAACTTTGTTTGTGTCATTGAATTAATATTTAGGTCATTTTCGTCCTCCCTAGGCATATTCTTGTCCAATTAGGGTTTTTAACCAATCTTGTGCATCCAATAGGTGTGTTTCTGTCATTGGATGATCAATTAGGTCATTTTCGCCCTCCCTAGGCTTATTCTTGTCCAAATTGGGTTTTTAACCAATCTTGTGCATCCAATAACTTTGTTTGTGTCATTGAATTAATATTTAGGTCATTTTCGTCCTCCCTAGGCATATTCTTGTCCAATTAGGGATTTTAACCAATCTTGTGCATCCAATAGGTGTGTTTGTGTCATTGGATGATCAATTAGGTCATTTTCGCCCTCCCTAGGCTTATTCTTGTCCAATTAGGGTTTTTAACCAATCTTTTGGATCCAATACGTTCATTTGTGTCATTGGATAAACATTTAGGTCATTTTTGTCCTTCCTAGGCATATTCTTATCCAATTAGGGTTTTTAACCAATCTTGTGCTTCCAATAGGTGTGTTTGTGTCATTTGATGATCAATTTGGTCATTTTCGTCCCCCCTAGGCATATTCTTGTCCAATTAGGGTTTTTAACCAATCTTGTGCATCAAATAGGTGTGTTTGTGTCATTGGATGATCAATTAGGTCATTTTCGTCCTCCCTAGGCTTATTCTTGTCCAATTAGGGTTTTTAACCAATCTTGTGCATCCAATAACTTTGAATGTGTCATTGAATTAATATTTAGGTCATTTTCGTCCTCCCAAGGCATATTCTTGTCCAATTAGGGTTTTTAACCAATCTTGTGCATCCAATAGGTGTGTTTGTGGCAATGGATGATCAATTAGGTCATTTTCATCTTCCCTAGGCTTATTCTTGTCCAATTAGGGTTTTTAACCAATCTTGTGCATCCAATAGGTGTGTTTGTGTCATTGGATGATCAATTAGGTCATTTTCGTCCTCCCTAGGCTTATTCTTGTCCAATTAGGGTTTTTAACCAATCTTGTGCATCCAATAAGTTCATTTGTGTCATTGGATTAACATTTAGGTCATTTTCGTCCTCCCTAGGCTTATTCTTGTCCAATTAGGGTTTTTAACCAATCTTGTGCATCCAATAGGTGTGTTTATGTCATTGGATGATAAATTATGTCATTTTCTTCGTCCCTAGGCTTATTCTTGTCCAATTAGGGTTTTTAACCAATCTTGTGCATCCAATAGGTGTGTTTGTGTCATTGGATGATTAATTACGTCATTTTGATCTTCCCTAGGCTTATTCTTGTCCAATTAGGGTTTTTAACCAATCTGGTGCATCCAATAGGTGTGTTTGTGTCATTGGATGATCAATTAGGTCATTTTCGTCCTCCCTAGGCTTATTCTTGTCCAATTAGGGTTTTTAACCAATCTTGTGCATCCAATAAGTGTGTTTGTGTCATTGGACGATCAATTAGGTCATTTTCGTCCTCCCTAGGCTTATTCTTGTCCAATTAGGGTTTTTAACCAATCTTGTGCATCCAATAAGTTTGTTTGTGTCATTGAATTAATATTTAGGTCATTTTCGTCCTCCCTAGGCATATTCTTGTCCAATTAGGGTTTTTAACCAATCTTGTGCATCCAATAGGAGTGTTTGTGTCATTGGATGATCAATTTGGTCATTTTCGTCCTCCCTAGGCTTATTCTTGTCCAATTAGGGTTTTTAACCAATCTTGTGCATCCAATAACTTTGTTTGTGTCATTGAATTAATATTTAGGTCATTTTCGTCCTCCCTAGGCATATTCTTGTCCAATTAGGGTTTTTAACCAATCTTGTGCATCCAATAGGTGTGTTTGTGTCTTTGGATGATCAATTAGGTCATTTACGTCCTCCCTAGACTTATTCTTGTCCAATTAGGGTTTTTAACCAATCTTGTGCATCCAATAACTTTGTTTGTGTCATTGAATTAATATTTAGGTCATTTTCGTCCTCCCTAGGCATATTCTTGTCCAATTAGGGTTTTTAACCAATCTTGTGCATCCAATAGGTGTGTTTGTGTCATTGGATGATCAATTAGGTCATTTTCGCCCTCCCTAGGCTTATTCTTATCCAATTAGGGTTTTTAACCAATCTTTTGCATCCAATACGTTCATTTGTGTCATTGGATTAACATTTAGGTCATTTTCGTCCTTCCTAGGCATATTCTAATCCAATTAGGGTTTTTAACCAATCTTGTGCTTCCAATAGGTGTGTTTGTGTCATTTGATGATCAATTAGGTCATTTTCGTCCTCCCTAGGCTTATTCTTGTCGAATTAGGGTATTTAACCAATCTTGTGCATCCAACAAGTTTGTTTATGTCATTGAATTAATATTTAGGTCATTTTCGTCCTCCATAGGCATATTCTTGTCCAATTAGGGTTTTTAACCAATCTTGTGCAGGCAATAGGTGTGTTTGTGTCATTGGATGATTAATTAGGTCATTTTCGTCCTCCCTAGGCATATTCTTGTCCAATTAGGGTTTTTAACCAATCTTGTGCATCCAATAGGTGTGTTTGTGGCAATGGATGATCAATTAGGTCATTTTCGTCCTCCCTAGGCTTATTCTTGTCCAATTAGGGTTTTTAACCAATCTTGTGCATCCAATAGGTGTGTTTGTGTCATTGGATTAACATTTAGGTCATTTTCATCCTCCCTAGGCATATTCTTGTCCAATTAGGGTTTTTAACCAATCTTGTGCATCCAATAAGTTCATTTGTGTTATTGGATTAACATTTAGGTCATTTTCGTCCTCCCTTGGCATATTCTTGTCCAATTAGGGTTTTTAACCAATCTTGTGCATCCAATAGGTGTGGTTGTGTCATTGGATGATCAATTAGGTCATTTTTGTCCTCCCTAAGCTTATTCTTGTCCAATTAAGGTTTTTAACCAATCTTGTGCATCCAATAAGTTTGTTTGTGTCATTGAATTAATATTTAGGTCATTTTCGTCCTCCCTAGGCATATTCTTGTCCGGTTAGGGTTTTTAACCAATCTTGTGCATCCAATAGGTGTGTTTGTGTCATTGGATGATCAATTAGGTCATTTTCGTCCTCCCTAGGCTTATTCTTGTCCAATTAGGGTTTTTAACCAATCTTGTGCATCCATTAAGTTTGTTTGTGTCATTGAATTAATATTTAGGTCATTTTCGTCCTCCCTTGGCATATTCTTGTCCAATTAGGGTTTTTAACCAGTCTTGTGCATCCAATAGTCGTGTTTGTGTCATTGGATGATCAATTAGGTCATTTTCATCCTCCGTAGGCTTATTCTTGTCCAATTAGGGTTTTTAACCAATCTTGTGCATCCAATAACTTTGTTTGTGTCATTGAATTAATATTTAGGTCATTTTCGTCCTCCCTAGGCATATTCTTGTCCAATTAGGGTTTTTAACCAATCTTGTGTATCCAATAGGTGTGTTTGTGTCATTGGATGATCAATTAGGTCATTTTCGTCCTCCCTAGGCATATTCTTGTCCAATTAGGGTTTTTAACCAATCTTGTGCATCCAATAGGTGTGTTTGTGGCAATGGATGATCAATTAGGTCATTTTCGTCCTCCTTAGGCTTATTCTTGTCCAATTAGGGTTTTCAACCAATCTTGTGCATCCAATTGGTGTGTTTGTGTCATTCAATGATCAATTAGGTCATTTTCGTCCTCCCTAGGCTTATTCTTGTCCAATTGGGGTTTTTTACCAATCTTGTGCATCCAATAACTTTGTTTGTGTCATTGAATTAATATTTAGGTCATTTTCATCCTCCCTAGGCATATTCTTGTCCAATTAGGGTTTTTAACCAATCTTGTGCATCCAATAGGTGTGTTTGTGTCATTGGATGATCAATTAGGTCATTTTCGTCCTCCCTAGGCTTATTCATGTCCAATTAGGGTTTTTAACCAATCTTGTGCATTCAACAAGTTTGTTTATGTCATTGAATTAATATTTAGGTCATTTTCGTCCTCCCTAGGCATATTCTTGTCCAATTAGGGTTTTTAACCAATCTTGTGCATCCAATAGGTGTGTTTGTGTCATTGGATGATCAATTAGGTCATTTTCGTCCTTCCTAGGCTTATTCTTGTCCAATTAGGGTTTTTAACCAATCTTGTGCATCCAATAGGTGTGTTTGTGTCATTGGATGATCAATTAGGTCATTTTCGTCCTCCCTAGACTTATTCTTGTCCAATTAGGGGTTTTAACCAATCTTGTGCATCCAATAAGTTCATTTGTGTCATTGGATGATCAATTAGGTCATTTTCGTCCTCCCTAGGCTTATTCTTGTCCAACTAGGGTTTTAATCCAATCTTGTGCATCCAATAGGTGTGTTTGTGTCATTGGATGATCAATTAGGTAATTTTCATCCTCCCTAGGCTTATTCTCGTCCAATTAGGGTTTTTAACCAATCTTGTGCATCCAATAGGTGTGTTTGTGTCATTGGATGATCAATTAGGTCATTTTCGTCCTCCCTAGGCTTATTCTTGTCCAATTAGGGTTTTTAACCAATCTTGTGCATCCAATAACTTTGTTTGTGTCATTGAATTAATATTTAGGTCATTTTCGTCCTCCCTAGGCATATTCTTGTCCAATTAGGGTTTTTAACCAATCTTGTGCATCCAATAGGTGTGTTTGTGTCATTGGATGATCAATTAGGTCATTTTCGTCCTCCCTATGCATATTCATGTCCTATTAGGGTTTTTAACCAATCTTGTGCATCCAATAGGTGTGTTTGTGTCATTAGATGATCGATTAGGTCATTTTCGTCCTCCCTAGGCTTATTCTTGTCCAATTAGGGTTTTTAACCAAACTTGTGCATCCAATAAGTTCATTTGTGTCATTGGATTAACATTTAGGTCATTTTCGTCCTCCCTAGGCATATTCTTGTCCAATTAGGGTTTTTAACCAATCTTGTGCATCCAATAGGTGTGTTTGTGTCATTGGATGATCAATTAGGTCATTTTCGTCCTCCTTAGGCATATTCTTGTCCAATTAGGGTTTTTAACCAATCTTGTGCATCCAATAAGTTCATTTGTGTCATTGGATGATCAATTACGTCATTTTCGTCCTCCCTAGGCATATTCTTGTCCAACTAGGGTTTTTAACCAATCTTGTGCATTCAATAGGTGTGTTTGTGTCATTGGATGATCAATTAGGTCATTTTCGTCCTCCCTAGCCTTATTCTTGTCCAATTAGGATTTTTAACCAATCTTGTGCATCCAATAAGTTGAGTTGTGTCATTGGATTAACATTTATGTCATTTTCGTTCTCCCTAGGCTTATTCTTGTCCAATTAGGGTTTTTAACCAATCTTGTGCATCCAATAAGTTCATTTGTGTTATTGGATTAACATTTAGGTCATATTAGTCCTCCCTAGGCTCATCTTGTCCAATTAGGGTTTTTAACCAATCTTGTGCATCCAATAGGTGTGTTTGTGTCATTGGATGATCAATTAGGTCATTTTCGTCCTCCCTAGGCATATTCTTGTCCAGTTAGGGTTTTTAACCAATCTTGTGCATCCAATAGGTGTGTTTCTGTCATTGGATGATCAATTAGGTCATTTTCGTCCTCCCGAGGCTTATTCTTGTCCAATTAGGGTTTTTAACCAATCTTGTGCATCCAATAAGTTCATTTGTGTCATTGGATTAACATTTAGGTCATTTTCGTCCTCCCTTGGCATATTCTTGTCCAATTAGGGTTTTTAACCAATCTTGTGCATCTAATAGGTGTGTTTGTGTCATTGGATGATCAATTAGGTCATTTTTGTCCTCCCTAGGCTTATTCTTGTCCAATTAGGGTTTTTAACCAATCTTGTGCCTCCAATAGGTGTGTTTGTGTCATTGGATGATCAATTAGGTCATTTTCGTCCTCCCTAGGCTTATTCTTGTCCAATTAGGGTTTTTAATCAATCTTGTGCATCCAATAAGTTCATTTGTGTCATTGGATTATTATTTAGGTCATTTTCGTCCTCCCTAGGCATATTCTTGTCCAATTAGGGTTTTTAACCAATCTTGTGCATCCAATAGGTGTGTTTGTGTCATTGGATGATCAATTAGGTCATTTTCGTCCTCCCTAGGCATATTCTTGTCCAATTAGGGTTTTTATACAATCTTGTGCATCCAATAGGTGTGTTTGTGGCAATGGATGATCAATTAGGTAATTTTCGTCCTCCCTAGGCTTATTCTTGTCCAATTAGGGTTTTTAACCAATCTTGTGCATCCAATAAGTTTGTTTGTGTCATTGAATTAATATTTAGGTCATTTTCGTCCTCCCTAGGCATATTCTTGTCCAATTAGGGTTTTTAACCAATCTTGTGCATCCAATAGGTGTGTTTGTGTCATTGGATGATCAATTAGGTCATTTTCGTCCTCCCTAGGCACATTCTTGTCCAATTAGGGTTTTTAACCAATTTTGTGCATCCAATAAGTTTGTTTATGTCATTGAATTAATATTTAGGTCATTTTCGTCCTCCCTAGGAATATTCTTGTCCAATTAGGGTTTTTATCCAATCTTGTGCATCCAATAGGTGTGTTTGTGTCATTGGATGATCAATTAGGTCATTTTCGTCCTCCCTAGGCTTATTCTTGTCCAATTAGGGTTTTTAACCAATCTTGTGCATCCAATAAGTTTGTTTATGTCATTGAATTAATATTTAGGTCATTTTCGTCCTCCCTAGGCATATTCTTGTCCAATTAGGGTTTTTAACCAATCTTGTGCATCCAATAGGTGTGTTTGTGTCATTGGATGATCAATTAGGTCATTTTCGTCCTCCCTAGGCATATTCTTGTCCAATTAGGGTTTTTATACAATCTTGTGCATCCAATAGGTGTGTTTGTGGCAATGGATGATCAATTAGGTCATTTTCGTCCTCCCTAGGCTTATTCTTGTCCAATTAGGATTTTTAACTGATCTTCTGCATCCAATAGGTGTGTTTGTGTCATTGGATGATCAATTAGGTCATTTTTGTCCTCCCAAGGCATATTCTTGCCCAATTAGGGTTTTTTACCAATCTTGTGCATCCAATAAGTTGAGTTGTGTCATTGGATTAGCATTTAGGTAATTTTCGTCCTCCCTAGGCTTATTCTTGTCCAATTAGGGTTTTTAACCAATCTTGTGCTTCCAATAGGTGTGTTTGTGTCATTGGATGATTAATTAGGTCATTTTCGTCCTCCCTAGGCTTATTCTTGTCCAATTAGGGTTTTTACCCAATCTTGTGCATCCAACAAGTTTGTTTATGTCATTGAATTAATATTTAGGTCATTTTCGTCCTCCCTAGGCATATTCTTGTCCAATTAGGGTTTTTAACCAATCTTGTGCATCCAATAGGTGTGTTTGTGTCATTGGATGATCAATTAGGTCATTTTCGTCCTCCCTAGGCTTATCCTTGTCCAATTAGGGTTTTTAACCAATGTTGTGCATCCAATAGGTGTGTTTGTGTCATTGGATGATCAATTAGGTTATTTTCGTCCTCCCTAGGCTTATTCGTGTCCAATTAGGGTTTTTAACTAATCTTGTGCATCCAATAAGTTCATTTGTGTCATTGGATGATCAATTAGGTCATTTTCATCCTTCCTAGGCATATTCTTGTCCAATTAGGGTTTTTAACCAATCTTGTGCATCCAATAGGTGTGTTTGTGTCATTGGATGATCAATTAGGTCATTTTCGTCCTCCCTAGGCTTATTCTTGTCCAATTAGAGTTTTTCACCAATCTTGTGAATCCAATAACTTTGTTTGTGTCATTGAATTAATATTTTGGTCATTTTCGTCCTCCCTAGGCATATTCTTGTCCAATTAGGGTTTTTAACCAATCTTGTGCATCCAATAGGTGTGTTTGTGTCATTGGATGATCAATTAGGTCATTTTCGTCCTTCCTAGGCTTATTCTTGTCCAATTAGGGTTTTTAACCAATCTTGTGCATCCAATAGGTGTGTTTGTGTCATTGGATGATATATTAGGTCATTTTCTTCCTCCCTAGGCTTATTCTTGTCCAATTAGGGTTTTTAACCAATCTTGTGCATCCAATAGGTGTGTTTGTGTCATTGGATGATCAATTAGGTCATTTTCGTCCTCCCTAGGGTTATTCTTGTGCAATTAGGATTTTTAACCAATCTTGTGCATCCAATAACTTTGTTTGTGTCATTGAATTAATATTTAGGTCATTTTCGTCTTCCCTATGCATATTCTTGTCCAATTAGGGTTTTTAACCAATCTTGTGCATCCAATAACTTTGTTTGTGTCATTGAATTAATATTTAGGTCATTTTCGTCCTCCCTAGGCATATTCTTGTCCAATTAGGGTTTTTAACCAATCTTGTGCATCCAATAGGTGTGTTTGTGTCATTGGATGATCAATTAGGTCATTTTCGTCCTCCCTAGGCTTATTCTTGTCCAATTAGGGTTTTTAACCAATCTTGTTCATCCAATAGGTGTGTTTGTGTCAATGGATGATCAATTAGGTCGTTTTCGTCGTCCCTAGGCTTATTCATGTCCAATTAGGGTTTTTAACCAATCTTGTGCATCCAATAGGTGTGTTTGTGTCATTGGATGATCAATTAGGTCATTTTCGTCCTACCTAGACTTATTCTTGTCAAATTAGGGTTTTTAATCAATCTTGTGCATCCAATAACTTTGTTTGTGTCATTGAATTAATATTTAGGTCATTTTCGTCCTCCCTAGGCATATTCTTGTCCAATTAGGGTTTTTAACCAATCTTGTGCATCCAATAGGTGTGTTTGTGTCATTGGATGATCAATTAGGTCATTTTCGTCCTCCCTAGGCTTATTCTTGTCCAATTAGGGTTTTTAACCAATCTTGTGCATCTAATAAGTTCATTTGTGTCATTGGATGATCAATTATGTCATTTTCGTCCTCCCTAGGCTTATTCTTGTCCAATTAGGATTTTTAACCTATCTTGTGCATCCAATAAGTTGAGTTGTGTCATTGGATTAACATTTAGGTCATTTTCGTTCTCCCTAGGCTTATTCTTGTCCAATTAGGGTTTTTAACCAATCTTGTGCATCCAATAAGTTCATTTGTGTTATTGGATTAACATTTAGGTCATATTCGTCCTCCCTAGGCATATTCTTGTCCAATTAGGGTTTTTAACCAATCTTGTGCATCCAATAGGTGTGTTTGTGTCATTGGATGATCAATTAGGTCATTTTCGTCCTCCCTAGGCATATTCTTGTCCAGTTAGGGTTTTTAATCAATCTTGTGCATCCAATAGGTGTGTTTGTGTCATTGGATGATCAATTTGGTCATTTTCGTCCTCCCTAGGCTTATTCTTGTCCAATTAGGGTTTTTAACCAATCTTGTGCATCCAATAGGTGTGTTTGTGTCATTGGATGATCAATTAGGTCATTTTCGTCCTCCCTAGGCTTATTCTTGTCCAATTAGGGTTTTTAACCAATCTTGTGCATCCAATAAGTTTGTTTGTGTCATTGAATTAATATTTAGGTCATTTTCGTCCTCCCTAGGCATATTCTTGTCCAATTAGGGTTTTTAACCAATCTTGTGCATCCAATAGGTGTGTTTGTGTCATTGGATGATCAATTAGGTCATTTTCGTCCTTCCTAGGCTTATTCTTGTCCAATTAGGGTTTTTAACCAATCTTGTGCATCCAATAAGTTCGTTAGTGTCATTGGATGATCAATTAGGTCATTTTCGTCCTCCCTAGGCATGTTCTTGTCCAACTAGGGTTTTTAACCAATCTTGTGCATCCAATAGGTGTGTTTGTGTCATTGGATGATCAATTAGGTCGTTTTCGTCCTCGCTAGGCTTATTCTTGTCCAATTAGGGTTTTTAATCAATCTTGTGCATCCAATAAGTTTGTTTGTGTCATTGAATTAATATTTAGGTCATTTTCGTCCTCCCTAGGCATATTCTTGTCCAATTAGGGTTTTTAACCAATCTTGTGCATCCAATAGGTGTGTTTGTGTCATTGGATGATCAATTAGGTCATTTTCGTCCTCCCTAGGCTTATTCTTGTCCAATTAGGGTTTTTAACCACTCTTGGGCATCCGATAAGTTTGTTTGTGTCATTGAATTAATATTTAGGTCATTTTCGTCCTCCCTAGGCATATTCTTGTCCAATTAGGGTTTTTAACCAATCTTGTGCATCCAATAGGTGTGTTTGTGTCATTGGATGATCAATTAGGTCATTTTCGTCCTCCCCAGGCTTATTCTTGTCCAATTAGGGTTTTTAACCAATCTTGTGCATCCGATAAGTTTGTTTGTGTCATTGAATTAATATTTAGGTCATTTTCGTCCTCCCTAGGCATATTCTTGTCCAATTAGGGTTTTTAACCAATCTTGTGCATCCAATAGGTGTGTTTGTGTCATTGGATGATCAATTAGGTCATTTTCGTCCTCCCTAGGCATATTCTTGTCCAATAGGGTTTTTAACCAATTTTGTTCATCCAATAAGTTTGTTTATGTCATTGAATTAATATTTAGGTCATTTTCGTCCTCCCTAGGCATATTCTTGTCCAATTAGGGTTTTTAACCAATCTTGTGCATCCAATAGGTGTGTTTGTGTCATTGGATGATCAATTAGGTCATTTTCGTCCTCCCTAGGCATATTCTTGTCCAATTAGGGTTTTTGACCAATTTTGTTCATCCAATAAGTTTGTTTATGTCATTGAATTAATATTTAGGTCATTTTCGTCCTCCCTAGGCATATTCTTGTCCAATTAGGGTTTTTAACCAATCTTGTGCATCCAATAGGTGTGTTTGTGTCATTGGATGATCAATTAGGTCATTTTCGTCCTCCCTAGGCATATTCTTGTCCAATTAGGGTTTTTAACCAATTTTGTTCATCCAATAAGTTTGTTTATGTCATTGAATTAATATTTAGGTCATTTTCGTCCTCCGTAGGCATATTCTTGTCCAATTAGGGTTTTTAACCAATCTTGTGCATCCAATAGGTGTGTTTGTGTCATTGGATGATCAATTAGGTCATTTTCGTCCTCCTTAGGCTTATTCTTGTCCAATTAGGGTTTTTAACCAATCTTGTACATCCAATAAGTTTGTTTGTGTCATTGGATGATCAATTAGGTCATTTTCTTCCTCCCTAGGCATATTCTTGTCCAATTAGGATTTTTAACCAATCTTGTGCATCCAATAGTTGTGTTTGTGTCATTGGATGATCAATTAGGTCATTTTCGTCCTCCCTAGGCTTATTCTTAACTAATTAGGGTTTTTAACCAATCTTGTGCATCCAATAGGTGTGTTTGTGTCATTGAATTAATATTTAGGTCATTTTCGTCCTCCCTAGGCATATTCTTGTCCAATTAGGGTTTTTAACCAATCTTGTGCATCCAATAGGTGTGTTTGTGTTATTGGATGATCAATTAGGTCATTTTCGTCCTCCCTAGGCTTATTCTTGTCCAATTAGGGTTTTTAACCAATCTTGTGCTTCCAATAGGTGTGTTTGTGTCATTGGATGATCAATTAGGTCATTTTCGTCCTCCCTAGGCTTATTCGTGTCCAATTAGGGTTTTAGACCAATCTTGTGCATCCAATAGGTGTGTTTGTGTCATTGGATAATCAACTAGGTCATTTTCGCCCTCCCTAGGCTTATTCTTGTCCAATTAGGGTTTTTAACTAATCTTGTGCATCCGATAAGTTTGTTTGTGTCATTGAATTAATATTTAGGTCATTTTCGTCCTCCCTAGGCATATTCTTGTCCAATTAGGGTTTTTAACCAATCTTGTGCATCCAATAGGTGTGTTTGTGTCATTGGATGATCAATTAGGTCATTTTCGTCCTCCCTAGGCTTATTCTTGTCCAATTAGGGTTTTTAACCAATCTTGTGCATCCAATAGGTGTGTTTGTGTCATTGGATGATCAATTAGGTCATTTTCGTCCTCCCTAGGATTATTCTTGTCCAATTAGGGTATTTAACTAATCTTGTGCATCCAATAAGTTCATTTGTGTCATTGGATGATCAATTAGGTCATTTTCGTCCTCCCTAGGCATATTCTTGTCCAATTAGGGTTTTTAACCAATCTTGTGCATCCAATAGGTGTGTTTGTGTCATTGGATGATCAATTAGGTCATTTTCGTCCTCCTTAGGCATATTCTTGTCCAATTAGGGTTTTTAACCAATCTTGTGCATCGAATAAGTTCATTTGTGTCATTGGATAATCAATTAGGTCATTTTCGTCCTCCCTAGGCATATTCTTGTCCAACTAGGGTTTTTAACCAATCTTGTGCATCCAATAGGTGTGTTTGTGTCATTGGATGATCAATTAGGTCATTTTCGTCCTCCCTAGGCTTATTCTTGTCCAATTAGGATTTTTAACCAATCTTGTGCATCCAATAGGAGTGTTTATGTCATTGGATGATCAATTAGGTCATTTTCGTCCTCCCTAGGCTTATTCTTGTCCAATTAGGGTTTTTAACCAATCTTGTGCATCCAATAAGTTCATTTGTGTCATTGGATTAACATTTAGGTCATTTTCGTCCTCCCTAGGCATATTCTTGTCCAATTAGGGTTTTTAACCAATCTTGTGTATCCAATAGGTGTGTTTGTGTCATTGGATGATCAATGAGGTCATTTTCGTCCTCCCTAGGCTTATTCTTGTCCAATTAGGGTTTTTAACCAATCTTGGGCATCCAATAGGTGTGTTTGTGTCATTGGATGATCAATTAGGTCATTTTCGTCCTCCCTATGCTTATTCTTGTCCAATTAGGGTTTTTAACCAATCTTGTGCATCCAATAACTTTGTTTGTGTCATTGAATTAATATTTAGGTCATTTTCGTCCTCCCTAGGCATCATCTTTTCCAATTAGGGTTTTTAACCAATCTTTTGCATCCAATAGGTGTGTTTGTGTCATTGGATGATCAATTAGGTCATTTTCGTCCTCCCTATGCTTATTCTTGTCCAATTAGGGTTTTTAACCAATCTTGTGCATCCAATAACTTTGTTTGTGTCATTGAATTAATATTTAGGTCATTTTCGTCCTCCCTAGGCATATTCTTGTCCAATTAGGGTTTTTAACCAATCTTGTGCATCCAATAGGTGTGTTTGTGTCATTGGATGATCAATTAGGTCATTTTAGTCCTCCCTAGGCTTATTCTTGTCCAATTAAGGTTTTTTTACCAATCTTGTGCATCCAATAAGTTCATTTGTGTCATTGGATTAACATTTAGGTCATTTTCGTCCTCCCTAGGCATATTCTTGTCCAATTAGGGTTTTTAACCAATCTTGTGCATCCAATAGGTGTGTTTGTGTCATTGGATGATCAATTAGGTCATTTTCGTCCTCCCTATGCTTATTCTTGTCCAATTAGGGTTTTTAAACAATGTTGTGCATCCAATAAGTTTGTTTGTTTCATTGAATTAATATTTAGATCATTTTCGTCATCCCTAGGCATATTCTTGCCCAATTAGGGTTTTTAACCAATCTTGTGCATCCAATAGGTGTGTTTTTGTCATTGGATGATCAATTAGGTCATTTTCGTCATCCCTAGGCTTATTCTTGTCCAATTAGGGTTTTTAACCAATCTTGTGCATCCAATAGGTGTGTTTGTGTCATTGGATGATCAATTAGGTCATTTTCGTCCTCCCTAGGCTTATTCTTGTCCAATTAGGGTTTTTAACCAATCTTGTGCATCCAATAAGTTCATTTGTGTCATTGGATGATCAATTAGGTCATTTTCGTCCTCCCTATGCATATTCTTGTCCAACTAGGGTTTTTAACCAATCTTGTGCATCCAATAGGTGTGTTTCTGTCATTGGATGATCAATTAGGTCATTTTCGTCCTCCCTAGGCTTATTCTTGTCCAATTAGGGTTTTTAACCAATCTTGTGCATCCAATAAGTTCATTTGTGTCATTGGATTAACATTTAGGTCATTTTCGTCCTCTCTAGGCATATTCTTGTCCAATTAGGGTTTTTAACCAATCTTGTGCATCCAATAGGTGTGTTTGTGTCATTGGATGATCAATTAGGTCATTTTCGTCCTTCCTTGGCATATTCTTGTCCAATTAGGGTTTTTAACCAATCTTGTGCATCCAATAGGTGTGTTTGTGTCATTGAATGATCAATTAGGTCATTTTCCTCCTCCCTAGGCATATTCTTGTCCAACTAGGGTTTTGAACCAATCTTGTGCATCCAATAGGTGTGTTTGTGTCTTTGGATGATCAATTAGGTCATTTTCGTCCTCCCTAGGCTTATTCTTGTCCAATTAGGGTTTTTAACCAATCTTGTGCATCCAATAAGTTCATTTGTGTCATTGGATTAACATTTAGGTCATTTTCGTCCTCCCTAGGCTTATTCTTGCCCAATTAGGGTTTTTAACCAATCTTGTGCATCCAATAAGTTGATTTGTGTCATTGGATTAACATTCAGGTCATTTTCGTCCTCCCTAGGCTTATTCTTGTCCAATTAGGGTTTTTAACCAATCTTGTGCATCCAATAGGTGTGTTTGTGTCATTGGATGATCAATTAGGTCATTTTCGTCCTCCCTAGGCTTATTCTTGTCCAATTAAGGTTTTTATCCAATCTTGTGCATCCGATAAGTTTGTTTGTGTCATTGAATTAATATTTAGGTCATTTTCGTCCTCCCTAGGCATATTCTTGTCCAATTAGGGTTTTTAACCAATCTTGTGCATCCAATAGGTGTGTTTGTGTCATTGGATGATCAATTAGGTCATTTTCGTCCTCCCTAGGCTTATTCTTGTCCAATTAGGGTTTTTAACCAATCTTGTGCATCCAATAGGTGTGTTTGTGTCATTGAATTAATATTTAGGTCATTTTCGTCCTCCCTAGGCATATTCTTGTCCAATTAGGGTTTTTAACCAATCTTGTGCATCCAATTGGTGTGTTTGTGTCATTGGATGATCAATTAGGTCATTTTCGTCCTCCCTAGGCTTATTCTTGTCCAATTAGGGTTTTTAACCAATCTTGTGCATCCAATAGGTGAGTTTGTGTCATTGGATTAACATTTAGGTCATTTTCGTCCTCCCTAGGCTTATTCTTGTCCAATTAGGGTTTTTAACCAATCTTGTGCATCCAATAAGTTTGTTTGTGTCATTGAATTAATATTTAGGTCATTTTCGTCCTCCCTAGACATATTCTTGTCCAATTAGGGTTTTTAACGAATCTTGTGCATCCAATAGGTGTGTTTGTGTCATTGGATGATCAATTAGGTCATTTTCGTCTTCCCTAGGCTTATTCTTGTCCAATTACGGTTTTTAACCAATCTTGTGCATCCAATAACTTTGTTTGTGTCATTGAATTTATATTTAGGTCATTTTCCTCCTCCCTAGGCATATTCTTTTCCAATTAGGGTTTTTAACCAATCTTGTGCATCCAATAGGTGTATTTTTGTCATTGGATGATCAATTAGGTCATTTTCGTCCTCCCTAGGCTTATTCTTGTCCAATTAGGGTTTTTAACCAATCTTGTGCATCCAATAAGTTCATTTGTGTCATTGGATTAACATTTAGGTCATTTTCGTCCTCCCTAGGCATATTCTTGTCCAACTAGGGTTTTTAACCAATCTTGTGCATCCAATAGGTGTGTTTGTGTCTTTGGATGATCAATTAGGTCATTTTCGTCCTCCCTAGGCTTATTCTTGTCCAATTCGGGTTTTTAACCAATCTTGTGCATCCAATAGGTGTGTTTGTGTCATTGGATGATCAATTAGGTCATTTTTGTCCTCCCTAGGCTTATTCTTGTCCAATTAGGGTTTTTAACCAATCTTGTGCATCCAATAGGTGTGTTTGTGTCATTGGATGATCAATTAGGTCATTTTCGTCCTCCCTAGGCTTATTCTTGTCCAATTAGGGTTTTTAACCAATCTTGTGCATCGAATAGGTGTGTTTGTGTCATTCAATGATCCATTAGGTCATTTTCGTCCTCCCTAGGCATGTTCTTGTCCAACTAGGGTTTTTAACCAATTTTGTGCATCCAATAGGTGTGTTTGTGTCATTGGATGATCAATTAGGTCATTTTCGTCCTCCCTAGACTTATTCTTGTCCAATTAGGGTTTTTAACCAATCTTGTGCATCCAATAAGTTGAGTTGTGTCATTGGATTAACATTTAGGACATTTTCGTTCTCCCTAGGCTTATTCTTGTCCAATTAGGGTTTTTAACCAATCTTGTGCAACCAATAAGTTCATTTGTGTCATTGGATTAACATTTAGGTCATTATCGTCCTCCCTAGGTATATTCTTGTCCAATTAGGGTTTTTAACCAATCTTGTGCATCCAATAGGTGTGTTTGTGTCATTGGATAATCAATTTAGGTCATTTTCATCCTCCCTAGGCATATTCTTGTCGAATTAGGGTTTTTAACCAATCTTGTGCATCCAATAGGTGTGTTTGTGGCAATGGATGATCAATTAGGTCATTTTCGTCCTCCCTAGGCTTATTCTTGTCCAATTAGGGTTTTTAACCAATCTTGTGCATCCAATAGGTGTGTTTGTGTCATTGGATGATCAATTAGGTCATTTTCGTCCTCCCTAGGCTTATTCTTGTCCAATTAGGGTTTTTAACCAATCTTGTGCATCCAATAGGTGTGTTTTTGTCATTGGATGATATATTAGGTCATTTTCTTCCTCCCTAGGCTTATTCTTGTCCAATTAGGGTTTTTAACCAATCTTGTGCATCCAATAACTTTGTTTGTGTCATTGAATTAATATTTAGGTCATTTTCGTCCTCCCTAGGCATATTCTTGTCCAATTAGGGTTTTTAACCAATCTTGTGCATCCAATAGGTGTGTTTCTGTCATTGGATGATCAATTAGGTCATTTTCGTCCTCCCTAGGCATATTCTTGTCCAACTAGGGTTTTAAACCAATCTTGTGCATCCAATAG
>JBBPBR010000945.1:0-15505 GCA_037974775.1 Cicer pinnatifidum
ATTGGATGCACAAGATTGGTTAAAAACCCTAATTGGACAAGAATAAGCCTAGGGAGGACGAAAATGACCTAATTGATCATCCAATGACACAAACACACCTATTGGATGCACAAGATTGGTTAAAAACCCTAATTGGACAAGAATAAGCCTAGGAAGGACAAAAATGACATAATTGAACATCCAATGACACAAACACACCTATTGGATGCACAAGATTGGTTAAAAACCCTAATTGGACAAGAATATGCGTAGGGAGGACGAAAATGACCTAAATATTAATTCAATGATACAAACAAAGTTATTGGATGCACAAGATTGGTTAAAAACCCTAATTGGACAAGAATAAGGCTAGTGAGGACGAAAATGACCTAATTGATCATCCAATGACACAAACACACCTATTGGATGCACAAGATTGGTTAAAAACCCTAATTGGACAAGAATAAGCCTAGGGAGGAAGAAAATGACCTAATTTATCATCCAATGACCCAAACACACCTATTGGATGCACAAGATTGGTTAAAAAACCTAATTGGACAAGAATAAGCCTAGGGAGGACGAAAATGATCTAATTGATCATCCAATGACACAAACACACCTATTGGATGCACAAGATTGGTTAAAAACCCTAATTGGACAAGAATAAGCCTAGGGAGGACGAAAATGACCTAATTGATCATCCATTGCCACAAACACACCTATTGGATGCACAAGATTGGTTAAAAACCCTAATTCGACAAGAATATGCCTAGGGAGGATGAAAATGACCTAAATTGATTATCCAATGACACAAACACACCTATTGGATGCACAAGATTGGTTAAAAACCCTAATTGGACAAGAATATACCTAGGGAGGACGATAATGACCTAAATGTTAATCCAATGACACAAATGAACTTATTGGTTGCACAAGATTGGTTAAAAACCCTAATTGGACAAGAATAAGCCTAGGGAGAACGAAAATGTCCTAAATGTTAATCCAATGACACAACTCAACTTATTGGATGCACAAGATTGGTTAAAAACCCTAATTGGACAAGAATAAGTCTAGGGAGGACGAAAATGACCTAATTGATCATCCAATGACACAAACACACCTATTGGATGCACAAAATTGGTTAAAAACCCTAGTTGGACAAGAACATGCCTAGGGAGGACGAAAATGACCTAATGGATCATTGAATGACACAAACACACCTATTCGATGCACAAGATTGGTTAAAAACCCTAATTGGACAAGAATAAGCCTAGGGAGGACGAAAATGACCTAATTGATCATCCAATGACACAAACACACCTATTGGATGCACAAGATTGGTTAAAAACCCTAATTGGACAAGAATAAGCCTAGGGAGGACAAAAATGACCTAATTGATCACCCAATGATACAAACACACCTATTGGATGCACAAGATTGGTTAAAAACCCTAATTGGACAAGAATAAGCCTAGGGAGGACGAAAATGACCTAATTGATCATCCAATGACACAAACACACCTATTGGATGCACAAGATTGGTTAAAAACCCTAATTGGACAAGAATAAGCCTAGGGAGGACGAAAATGACCTAATTGATCATCCAATGACACAAACACACCTATTGGATGCACAAGATTGGTTAAAAACCCTAATTGGACAAGAATAAGCCTAGGGAGGACGAAAATGACCTAATTGATCATCCAATGACACAAACACATCTATTGGAAGCACAAGATTGGTTAGAAACCCTAGTTGGACAAGAATATGCCTAGGGAGGACGAAAATGACCTAATTGATCATCCAATGACACAAATGAACTTATTGGATGCACAAGATTGCTTAAAAACCCTAATTGGACAAAAATAAGCATAGAAAGGACGAAAATGACCTAATTGATCATCCAATGACACAAACACACCTATTGGATGCACAAGATTGGTTAAAAACCCTAATTGGACAAGAATAAGCCTAGGGAGGACGAAAATGACCTAATTGATCATCCAATGACACAAACACACCTATTGGATGCACAAGATTGGTTAAAAACCCTAATTGGACAAGAATAAGCCTAGGGAGGACGAAAATGACCTAATTGATCATCCAATGACACAAACACACCTATTGGATGCACAAGATTGGTTAAAAACCCTAATTGGACAAGAATATGCCTAGGGAGGACGAAAATGACCTAAATATTAATTCAATGACACAATCAAAGTTATGGGATGCACAAGATTGGTTAAAAACCCTAATTGGACAAGAATAAGCCGAGGGAGGACGAAAATGACCTAATTGATCATCCAATGACACAAACACACCTATTGGATGCACAAGATTGGTTAAAAACCCTAATTGGACAAGAATAAGCCTAGGGAGGACGAAAATGACCAAATTGATCATCCATTGCGACAAACACACCTATTGGATGCACAAGATTGGTTAAAAACCCTAATTGGACAAGAATATGCCTAGGGAGGACGAAAATGACCTAAATGTTAATCCAATGACACAAATGAACTTATTGGATGCACAAGATTGGTTAAAAACCCTAATTGGACAAGAATATGTCTATGGAGGACGAAAATGACCTAATTGATCATCCAATGACACAAACACACCTATTGGATGCACAAGATTGGTTAAAAACCCTAATTGGACAAGAATAAGCCTAGGGAGGACGAAAATGACCTAATTGATCATCCAATGACACAAACACACCTATTGGATGCACAAGATTGGTTAAAAACCCTAATTGGACAAGAATATGCCTAGGGAGGACGAAAATGACCTAAATGTTCATCCAATGGCACAAACACACCTATTGAAGGCACAAGATTGGTTAAAAACCCTAATTGGACAAGAATAAGCCTAGGGAGGACGAAAATGACCTAATTGATCATCCAATGACACAAACACACCTATTGGATGCACAAGATTGGTTAAAAACCCTAATTGGACAAGAATATGCCTAGGGAGGACGAAAATGACCTAAATGTTAATCCAATGACACAAATGAACTTATTGGATGCACAAGATTGGTTAAAAACCCTAACTGGACAAGAATAAGCCTAGGGAGGACGAAAATGACCTAATTGATCATCCAATGACACAAACACACCTATTGGATGCACAAGATTGGTTAAAAACCCTAATTGGACAAGAATATGCCTAGGGAGGACGAAAATGACCTAAATATTAATTCAATGACACAAACAAAGATATTGGATGCAGAAGATTGGTTAAAAACCCTAATTGGTCAAGAATAAGCCTAGGGAGAACGAAAATGACCGGAATGTTAATCCAATGACACAACTCAACTTATTGGATGCACAAGATTGGTTAAAAACCCTAATTGGACAAGAATAAGCCTAGGGAGGACGAAAATGACCTAATTGATCATCCAATGATACAAACACACCTATTGGATGCACAAGATTGGTTAAAAACCCTAGTTGGACAAGAATATGCCTAGGGAGGACGAAAATGACCTAATTGATCATCCAATGACACCAATGAACTTATTGGATGCACAAGATTGGTTAAAAACCCTAATTGGACAAGAATAAGCCTAGGGAGGACGAAAATGACCTAATTGATCATCCAATGACACAAACACACCTATTGGATGCACAAGATTGGTTAAAAACCCTAATTGGACAAGAATAAGCCTAGGGAGAACGAAAATGACCGAAATGTTAATCCAATGACACAACTCAACTTATTGGATGCACAAGATTGGTTAAAAACCCTAATTGGACAAGAATAAGCCTAGGGAGGACGAAAATGACCTAATTGATCATCCAATGATACAAACACACCTATTGGATGCACAAGATTGGTTAAAAACCCTAGTTGGACAAGAATATGCCTAGGGAGGACGAAAATGACCTAATTGATTATCCAATGACACCAATGAACTTATTGGATGCACAAGATTGGTTAAAAACCCTAATTGGACAAGAATAAGCCTAGGGAGGACGAAAATGACCTAATTGATCATCCAATGACACAAACACACCTATTGGATGCACAAGATTGGTTAAAAACCCTAATTGGACAAGAATATGCCTAGGGAGGACGAAAATGACCTAAATATTAATCCAATGACACAAACACAGCTATTGGATGCACAAGATTGGTTAAAAACCCTAATTGGACAAGAATAAGCCTAGGGAGGACGAAAATGACCTAATTGATCATCCAATGACACAAACACACCTATTGGATGCACAAGATTGGTTAAAAACCCTAATTGGACAAGAATAAGCCTAGGGAGGACAACAATGACCTAATTGATCATCCAATGACACAAACACACCTATTGGATGCACAAGAATGGTTAAAAACCCTAATTGGACAAGAATAAGCCTAGGGAGGACGAAAATGACCTAATTGATCATCCAATGACACAAACACACCTATTGGATGCACAAGATTGGTTAAAAACCCTAATTGGACAAGAATAAGCCTAGGGAGGACGAAAATGACCTAATTGATCATCCAATGACACAAACACACCTATTGGATGCACAAGATTGGTTAAAAACCCTAATTGGACAAGAATATGCCTAGGGAGGACGAAAATGACCTAAATGTTAATCCAATGACACAACTCAACGTATTGGATGCACAAGATTGGTTAAAAACCCTAATTGGACAAGAATAAGCCTAGGGAGGACGAAAATGACCTAATTGATCATCCAATGACACAAACACACCTATTGGATGCACAAGATTGGTTAAAAACCCTAATTGGACAAGAATATATCTAGGGAGGACGAAAATGACCTAAATATTAATTCAACGACACAAACAAACTTATTGGATGCACAAGATTGCTTAAAAACCCTAATTGGACAAGAATAAGCCTAGGGAGGACGAAAATGACCTAATTGATCATCCAATGACACAAACACACCTATTGGATGCACAAGATTGGTTAAAAACCCTAATTGGACAAGAATATGCCTAGGGAGGACGAAAATGACCTAAATATTAATTCAATGAAACACACAAACTTATTGGATGCACAAGATTGGTTAAAAACCCTAATTGGACAAGAATAAGCCTAGGGAGGACGAAAATGACCTAATTGATCATCCAATGACACAAACACACCTATTGGATGCACAAGATTGGTTAAAAACCCTAATTGGACAAGAATAAGCCTAGGGAGGACGAAAATGACCTAATTGATCATCCAATGACACAAACACACCTATTGGATGCACAAGATTGGTTAAAAACCCTAATTGGACAAGAACAAGCCTAGGGAGGACAAAAATGA
The DNA here is from genome assembly GCA_037974775.1 of Cicer pinnatifidum. Taxonomy (NCBI): domain Eukaryota; kingdom Viridiplantae; phylum Streptophyta; class Magnoliopsida; order Fabales; family Fabaceae; genus Cicer; species Cicer pinnatifidum. The sequence continues at coordinate 5,269 of JBBPBR010000945.1, forward strand.
CCTAATTGATCATCCAATGACACAAACACACCTATTGGATGCACAAGATTGGTTAAAAACCCTAATTGGACAAGAATAAGCCTAGGGAGGACGAAAATGACCTAATTCATCATCCAATGACACAACCACACCTATTGGATGCACAAGATTGGTTAAAAACCCTAATTGGACAAGAATATACCTAGGGAGGACGAAAATGATCTAATTGATCATCCAATGACACAAACACACCTTGTGGATGCACAAGATTGGTTAAAAACCATAATTGGACAAGAATAAGCCTAGGGAGGACGAAAATGACCTAATTGATCATCCAATGACACAAACACACCTATTGGATGCACAAGATTGGTTAAAAACCCTAATTGGACAAGAATATGCCTAGGGAGGACGAAAATGACCTAAATATTAATTCAATGACACAAACAAACTTATTGGATGCACAAGATTGGTTAAAAACCCTAATTGGACAAAAATAAGCCTAGGGAGGACGAAAATGACCTAATTGATAATCCAATGACACAAACAAACTTATTGGATGCACAAGATTGGTTAAAAACCCTAATTGGACAAGAATAAACCAAGGGAGGACAAAAATGACCTAAATGTTAATCCAATGACACTACTCAACTTATTGGAAGCACAAGATTGGTTAAAAACCCTAATTGGACAAGAATAAGCCTAGGGAGGACGAAAATGACCTAATTGATCATCCAATGACACAAACACACCTATTGGATGCACAAGATTGGTTAAAAACCCTAATTGGACAAGAATAAGCCTAGGGAGGACGAAAATGACCTAATTGATCATCCAATGACACAAACACACCTATTGGATGCACAAGATTGGTTAAAAACCCTAATTGGACAAGAATATGCCTAGGGAGGACGAAAATGACCTAAATGTTAATCCAATGACACAAATGAACTTATTGGATGCACAAGATTGGTTAAAAACCCTAATTGGACAAGAATAAGCCTAGGGAGGATCAAAATGACGTAACTGATCATCCAATGACACAAACACACGTATTGGATGCACAAGATTGGTTAAAAACCCTAATTGGACAAGAATAAGCCTAGGGAGGAAGAAAATTACCTAATTGATCATCCAATGACACAAACACACCAATTGGATGCACAAGATTGGTTAAAAACCCTAATTGGACAAGAATAAGCCTAGGGAGGATCAAAATGACGTAATTGATCATCCAATGACACAAACACACGTATTGGTTGCACAAGATTGGTTAAAAACCCTAATTGGAGAAGAATAAGCCTAGGGAGGAAGAAAATTACCTAATTGATCATCCAATGATACAAACACACCCATTGGATGCACAAGATTGGTTAAAAACCCTAATTGGACAAGAATATGTCTAGGGTGGACGAAAATGACCTAAATGTTAATTCAATGACAGAAATGAACTTATTGGATGCACAAGATTGGTTAAAAACCCTAATTGGACAAGAATAAGCCTAGGGTGGATCAAAATGATCTAATTGATCATCCAATGACACAAACACACCTATTGGATGCACAAGATTGGTTAAAAACCCTAATTGGACAAGAATAAGCCTAGGGAGGACGAAAATGACCTAATTGATCATCCAATGACACAAACAAACCTATTGGATGCACAAGATTGGTTAAAAACCCTAATTGAACAAGAATAAGCCTAGGGCGGACGAAAATAACCTAATTGATCATCCAATTACACAAACACACCTATTGGATGCACAAGATTGGTTAAAAACCCTAATTGAACAAGAATAAGCCTAGGGAGGACGAAAATGACCTAATTGATCATCCAATGACATAAACACACCTATTGGATGCACAAGATTGGTTAAAAACCCTAATTGGACAAGAATATGCCTAGGGAGGACCAAAATGACCTAAATGTTAATCCAATGACACAAATGAACTTATTGGATGCACAAGATTGGTTAAAAACCCTAATTGGAAAAGAATAAGCCTAGGGAGGACGAAAATGACCTAATTGATCATCCAATGACACAAACACACCTATTGGATGCACAAGATTGGTTAAAAACCCTAATTGGACAAGAATATGCCTAGGGAGGACGAAAATGACGTAAATATTAATTCAATGACACAAACAAACTTATTGGATGCACAAGATTTGTTAAAAACCCTAATTGGACAAGAATAAGCCTAGGGAGGACGAAAATGACCTAATTGATCATCCAATGACACAAACACACCTATTGGATGCACAAGATTGGTTAAAAACCCTAATTGGACGAGAATAATCCTAGGGAGGACGAAAATGACCTAATTGATCATCCAATGACACAAACACACCTATTGGATGCAAAAGATTGGTTAAAAACCCTAATTGGACGAGAATAAGCCTAGGGAGGACGAAAATGACCTAATTGATCATCTAATGACACAAACACACCTATTGGATGCACAAGATTGGTTAAAACCCTAATTGGACAAGAATATGCCTAGGGAGGACGAAAATGACCAAATAGATCATCCAATGACACAAATGAACTTATTGGATGCACAAGATTTGTTAAAAACACTAATTGGACAAGAATAAGCCTAGGGAGGACGAAAATGACCTAATTGATCATTCAATGACACAAACACACCTATTGGATGCACAAGATTGGTTAAAAACCCTAATTGGACAAGAATAAGCCTAGGGAGGACGAAAATGACCTAATTGATCATCCAATGACACAAACACACCTATTGGATGCACAAGATTGGTTAAAAACCCAAATTGGACAAGAATATGCCTTGGGAGGACGAAAATGACCTAAATTGATCATCCAATGACACAAACACACCTACTGGATGCACAAGATTGGTTAAAAACCCTAATTGGACAAGAATATGCCTAGGGAGGACGAAAATGACCTAAATGTTAATCTGATGACACAAATGAACTTATTCGAGGCACAAGATTGGTTAAAAACCCTAATTGGACAAGAATAAGCCTAGGGAGGATCAAAGTGACCTAATTGATCATCCAATGACACAAACACACCTATTGGATGCACAAGATTGGTTAAAAACCCTAATTGGACAAGAATATGCCTAGGGAGGACGAAAATGACCTAAATGTTAATCCAATGACACAAATGAACTTATTGGATGCACAAGATTGGTTAAAAACCCTAATTGGACAAGAATAAGCCTAGGAAGGACGAAAATGACCTAAATGTTAATCCAATGACACAACTCAACTTATTGGATGCACAAGATTGGTTAGAAACCCTAACTGGACATGAATAAGCCTAGGGAGGACGAAAATGACCTAATTGATCATCCAATGACACAAACACACCTATTGGATGCACAAGATTGGTTAAAAACCCTAATTGGACAAGAATATGCCTAGGGAGGACGAAAATGACCTAAATATTAATTGAATGACACAAACAAACTTATCGGATGCACAAGATTGGTTAAAAACCCTAAATGGACAAGAATAGGCCTAGGGAGGACGAAAATGACATAATTGATCATCCAATGACACAAACACACCTATTAGATGCCCAAGATTGGTTAAAAACTCTAATTGGACAAGAATAAGCCTAGGGAGGACGAAAATGACCTAATTGATCATCCAATGACACAAACACACCTATTGGATGCACAAGATTGGTCTAAAACTCTAATTGGACAAGAATATGCCTAGGGAGGACGAAAATGACCTAAATGTTAATCCAATGACACAAATGAACGTATAGGATGCACAAGATTTGTTAAAAACCCTAATTGGACAAGAATAAGCCTAGGGAGGAGGAAAATAACCTAATTGATCATCCAATGACACAAACAAACCTATTGGATGCACAAGATTGGTTAAAAACCCTAATTGGACAAGAATATGCCTAGGGAGGACGAAAATGACATAATGTTAATCCAATGACACAAATGAACTTATTGGATGCACAAGATTGGTTAAAAACCCTAATTGGACCAGAATATGCCTAGGGAGGACGTAAATGACCTAATTGATCATCCAATGACACAAACACACCTATTAGATGCACAAGATTGGTTAAAAACCCTAATTGGACAAAAATAAGCCTAGGGAGGACGAAAATGACCTAATTGATCATCCAATGACACAAACACACATATTAGATGCACAAGATTGGTTAAAAACCCTAATTGGACAAGAATAAGCCTAGGGAGGACGAAAATGACCTAATTGATCATCCAATGACACAAACACACCTATTGGATGCACAAGATTGGTTAAAAACCCTAATTGGACCAGAATATGCCTAGGGAGGACGAAATGACCTAAATATTAATTCAATGACACAAACAAACTTATTGGATGCACAAGATTGGTTAAAAACCCTAATTGGACAAGAATAAGCCTAGTGAGGACGAAAATGACCTAATTGATCATCCAATGACACAAACACACCTATTGGATGCACAAGATTGGTTAAAAACCCTAATTGGACAAGAATAAGCCTACGGAGGAAGAAAATGACCTAATTTATCATCCAATGACACAAACACACCTATTGGATGCACAAGATTGCTTAAAAAACCTAATTGGACAAGAATAAGCCTAGGGAGGACGAAAATGACCTAATTGATCATCCAATGACACAAACACACCTATTGGATGCACAAGATTGGTTAAAAACCCTAATTGAACAAGACTACGCCTAGGGAGGACGAAAATGACCTAATTGATCATCCAATGACAGAAACACACCTATTGGATGCACAAGATTGGTTTAAAACCCTAGTTGGACAAGCGTATGCCTAGGGAGGACGAAAATGACCTAATTGATCATCCAATGACACAAAAGAACTTATTGGATGCACAACATTGGTTAAAAACCCTAATTGGACAAGAATAAGCCTAGGGAGGACGAAAATGACCTAAATGTTAATCCAATGACACAAATGAACTTATTGGATGCACAAGATTGGTTAAAAACCCTAATTGGACAAGAATAAGCCTAGGGAGGACGAAAATGACCTAATTGATCATCCAATGACCCAAACACACCTATTGGATGCACAAGATTGGTTAAAAACCCTAATTGGACAAGAATATGCCTAGGGAGGACGAAAATGACCAAATTGAATATCCAATGACACAAACACACCTATTGGATGCACAAGATTGGTTAAAAACCCTAATTGGACAAGAATATGCCTAGGGAGGACGAAAATGACCTAAATATTAATTCAATGACACAAACAAAGTAATTGGATGCACAAGATTGGTTAAAAACCCTAATTGGACAAGAATAAGCCTAGGGAGGACGAAAATGACCTAATTGATCATCCAATGACACAAACACACCTATTGGATGCACAAGATTGGTTAAAAACCCTAATTGGACAAGAATATGCCTAGGGAGGACGAAAATGACCTAAATGTTAATCCAATGACACAAATGAACTTATTGGATGCACAAGATTGGTTAAAAACCCTAACTGGACAAGAATAAGCCTTCGGAGGACGAAAATGACCTAATTGATCATCCAATAACACAAACACACCTATTGGATGCAAAAGACTGGTTAAAAACCCTAATTGGACAAGAATATGCCTAGGAAGGACGAAAATGACCTAATTGAACATCCAATGACACAAACACACCTATTGGATGCACAAGATTGGTTAAAAACCCTAATTGGACAAGAATAAGCCTAGGGAGGACGAAAATGACCTAATTGATCATCCAATGACAAAAACACACCTATTGGATGCACAAGATTGGTTAAAAACCCTAATTGGACAAGAATAAGCCTATGGAGGACGAAAATGACCTAATTGATCATCCAATGACACAAACACACCTATTGGATGCACAAGATTGGTTTAAAACCCTAGTTGGAGAAGAATATGCCAAGGGGGGACGAAAAAGACCTAATTGATCATCCAATGACACAAACACACCTATTGGAAGCACAAGATTGGTTAAAAACCCTAATTGGACAAGAATATGCCTAGGGAGGACGAAAATGACCTAAATGTTAATCCAATGACACAAATGAACTTATTGGATGCACAAGATTGGTTAAAAACCCTAATTGGACAAGAATAAGCCTAGGGAGGACGAAAATGACCTAAATGTTAATCCAATGACACAACTTAACTTATTGGATGCACAAGATTGGTTAAAAACCCTAATTGGACAAGAATATGCCTAGGGAGGACGAAAATGACCTAATTGATCATCCAAAGACATAAATGAACTTATTGGATGCACAAGATTAGTCAAAAACCCTAATTGGACCAGAATATGCCTAAGGAGGACGAAAATAACCTAATTGATCATCCAATGACACAAACACACCTATTGGATGCACAAGATTGGTTAAAAACCCTAATTGGACAAGAATATGCCTAGGGAGGACGAAAATGACCTAAATGTTAATCCAATGACACAAATGAACTTATTGGATGCACAAGATTGGTTAAAAACCCTAATTGGACAAGAATATGCCTAGAGAGGACGAAAATGACCTAAATGTTAATCCAATGACACAAATGAACTTATTGGATGCACAAGATTGGTTAAAAACCCTAATTGGACAAGAATAAGCCTAGGGAGGACGAAAATGACCTAATTGATCATCCAATGACACAAACACACCTATTGGATGCAAGAGATTGGTTAAAAACCCTAATGGGACGAGAATATGCCTAGGGAGGACGAAAATGACCTAAATGTTAATCCAATGACACAAATGAACTTATTGGATGCACAAGATTGGTTAAAAACCCTAATTGGACAAGAATAAGCCTAGGGAGGACGAAAATGACCTAATTGATCATCCAATGACACAAACAAACCTATTGGATGCACAAGATTGGTTAAAAACCCTAATTGGACAAGAATAAGCCTAGTGAGGACGAAAATGACCTAATTGATCATCCAATGACACAAACACACCTATTGGATGCACAAGATTGGTTAAAAACCCTAATTGGACAAGAATATGCCTAGGGAGGACGGATATGACCTAAATGTTAATCCAATGACACAAATGAACTTATTGGATGCACAAGATTGGTTAAAAACCCTAATTGGACAAGAATAAGCCTAGGGAGGACGAAAATGACCTAATTGATCATCCAATGACACAAACACACCTATTGGATGCACAAGATTGGTTAAAAACCCTTGTTGGACAAGAATATGCCTAGAGAGGACGAAAATGGCCTAATTGATCATCCAATGACACAAATGAACTTATTGGATGCACAAGATTGGTTAAAAACCCTAATTGGACAAGAATAAGCCTAGGGAGGACGAAAATGACCTAATTGATCATCCAATGACACAAACACACCTATTGGATGCACAAGATTGGTTAAAAACCCTAATTGGACAAGAATATGCCTAGGGAGGACGAAAATGACCTAATTGATCATCCAATGACACAAATGAACTTATTGGATGCACAAGATTAGTTAAAAACCCAAATTGGACATGAATAAGCCTAGGGAGGACAAAAATAACCTAATTGATCATCAAATGACACAAACACACCTATTGGATGCACAAGATTGGTTAAAAACCCTAATTGGACAAGAATATGCCTAGGGAGGACGAAAATGACCTAAATGTTAATCCAATGACACAAATGAACTTATTGGATGCACAAGATTGGTTAAAAACCCTAATTGGACAAGAATAAGCCTAGGGAGGACGAAAATGACCTAATTGATCATCCAATGACACAAACACACCTATTGGATGCACAAGATTCATTAAAAACCCTAATTGGACAAGAATATGCCTAGGGAGGACGAAAATGACCTAAATGTTAATCCAATGACACAACTCAACTTATTGGATGCACAAGATTGGTTAAAAACCCTAATTGGACAAGAATAAGCCTAGATAGGACGAAAATAACCTAATTGATCATCCAATGGCACAAACACACCTATTGGATGCACAAGATTGGTTAAAAACCCTAATTGGACAAGAATATGCCTAGGGAGGACGAAAATGACCTAAATGTTAATCCAATGACACAAATGAACTTATTGGATGCACAAGATTGGTTAAAAACCCTTATTGGACAAAAATAAGCCTAGGGAGGACGAAAATGACCTAAATGTTAATCCAATGACACAACTCAACTTATTGGATGCACAAGATTGGTTAAAAACCCTAATTGGACAAGAATATGCCTAGGGAGGACGAAAATGACCTAATTGGTCATCCAATGACACAAACACACCTATTGGATGCACAAGATTGGTTAAAAACCCTAATTGGACAAGAATATTCCTAGGGAGGATGAAAATAACCTAATTGATCATCCAATGAGACAAACACACCTATTGGATGCACAAGATTGGTTAAAAACCCTAATTGGACAAGAATATGCCTAGGGAGGACGAAAATGACCTAAATGTTAATCCAATGACACAAATGAACTTATTGGATGCACAAGATTGGTTAAAAACCCTAATTGGACAAGAATAAGCCTAGGGAGGACGAAAATGACCTAAATGTTAATCCAATGACACAACTCAACTTATTGGATGCACAAGATTGGTTAAAAACCCTAATTGGACAAGAATAGACCTAGGGAGGACGAAAATGACCTAATTGATCATCCAATGACACAAACACACCTATTGGATGCACAAGATTGGTTAAAAACCCTAATTGGACAAGAATATGCCTATGGAGGATGAAAATGACCTAATTGATCATCCAATGACACAAACACACCTATTAGATGCACAAGATTGGTTAAAAACCCTAATTGGACAAGATTATGCCTAGGGAGGACGAAAATGACCTAATTGATCATCCAATGACACAAACACACCTATTGGAGGCACAAGATTGGTTAAAAACCCTAATTGGACAAGAATATGCCTAGTGAGGACGAAAATGACCTAAATGTTAATTCAATGACACAAACGAACTTATTGGATGCACAACATTTGTTAAAAACCCTAATTGGACAAGAATAAGCCTAGGGAGGACGAAAATGACCTAATTGATCATCCAATGACACAAACACACCTATTGGATGCACAAGATTGGTTAAAAACCCTAATTGGACAAGAATATGCCTAGGGAGGACAAAAATGACCTAATTGATCATCCAATGACACAAATGAACTTATTGGATGCACAAGATTGGTTAAAGACCCTAATTGGACAAGAATAGGCCTAGGGAGGACGAAAATGACCTAATTCATAATCCAATGACACAAACACACCTATTGGATGCACAAGATTGGTTAAAAACCCTAATTGGACAAGAATATGCCTAGGGAGGACGAAAATGACCTAAATGTTAATCCAATGACACAAATGAACTTATTGGATGCACAAGATTGGTTAAAAACCCTAATTGGACAAGAATAAGCCTAGGGAGGACGAAAATGACCTAATTGATCATCCAATGACACAAACACACCTATTGGATGCACAAGACAGGTTAAAAACCCTAATTGGACAAGAATATGCCTAGGAAGGACTAAAATGACCTAATTGATCATCCAATGACACAAACACACTTATTGGAAGCACAAGATTGGTTAAAAACCCTAATTGGATTAGAATAAGCATAGGGAGGACGAAAATGAACTAATTGATCATCCAATGACACAAACACATCTATTGGATGCACAAGAATGGTTAAAAACCCTAATTGGACAAGAATATGCCAAGGAAGGACGAAAATGACCTAAGTGTTAATCCAATGACAGAAATGAACTTATTGGATGCACAAGATTGGTTAAAAACCCTAATTGGACAAGAATAAGCCTAGGGAGGACGAAAATGACCTAATTGATCATCCAATGACACAAACACACCTATTGGATGCACAAGAATGGTTAAAAACCCTAATTGGACAAGAATAAGCCTAGGGAGGACGAAAATGACCTAATTGATCATCCATTGCCACAAACACACCTATTGGATGCACAAGATTGGTTAAAAACCCTAATTGGAAAAGAATATGCCTAGGGAGGACGAAAATGACCTAAATGTTAATCCAATGACACAAATGAACTTATTGGATGCACAAGACTGGTTAAAAACCCTAATTGGAGAAGAATAAGCCTAGGGAGGACGAAAATGACCTAATTGATCATCCAATGAAACAAACACACCTATTGGATGCACAAGATTGGTTAAAAACCCTAATTGGCCAAGAATATGCCTAGGGAGGACGAAAATGACCTAAATGTTAATCCAATGACACAAATGAACTTATTGGA
>JBBPBR010000946.1:4643-39277 GCA_037974775.1 Cicer pinnatifidum
TGATCAATTAGGTCATTTTCGTCCTCCCTAGGCATATTCTTGTCCAATTAGGGTTTTTAACCGATCTTGTGCATCCAAAAGGTGTGTTTGTGTCATTGGATGATCAATTAGGTCATTTTCGTCCTCCATAGGCATATTCTTGTCCAATTAGGGTTTTTAACCAATCTTGTGCATCCAATAGGTGTGTTTGTGTCATTGGATGACTAATTAGGTCATTTTCGTCCTCCCTAGGCTTATTCTTGTCCAATTAGGGTTTTTAACCAATCTTGTGCATCCAATAGGTGTGTTTGTGTCATTGGATGATCAATTAGGTCATTTTCGTCCTCCCTAGGCTTATTCTTGTCCAATTAGGGTTTTTAACCAATCTTGTGCATCCGATAAGTTTGTTTGTGTCATTGAATTAATATTTAGGTCATTTTCGTCCTCCCTAGGCATATTCTTGTCCAATTAGGGTTTTTAACCAATCTTGTGCATCCAATAGGTGTGTTTGTGTCATTGGATGATCAATTAGGTCATTTTCGTCCTCCCTAGGCTTATTCTTGTCCAATTAGGGTTTTTAACCAATCTTGTGCATCTAATAGGTGTGTATGTGATATTGGATGATCAATTAGGTCATTTTCGTCCTCCCTAGGCTTATTCTTGTCCAATTAGGGTTTTTAATAAATCTTGTGCATCCAATAAGTTGAGTTGTGTCATTGGATTAACATTTAGGTCATTTTTGTCCTCCCTAGACTTATTCTTGTCCAATTAGGGTTTTTAACCAATCTTGTGCATCCAATAGGTGTGTTTGTGTCATTGGATGATCAATTAGGTCATTTTCGTCCTCCCTAGGCTTATTCTTGTCCAATTAGGGGTTTTAACCAATCTTGTGCATCCAATAAGTTCATCTGTGTCATTGGATGATCAATTAGGTCATTTTCGTCCTCCCTAGGCTGATTCTTGTCCAATTAGGGTTTTAAACCAATCTTGTGCATCCAATAACTTTGTTTGTGTCATTGAATTAATATTTAGATCATTTTCGCCCTCCCTAGGCATATTCTTGTCCAATTAGGGTTTTTAACCAATCTTGTGCATCCAATAGGTGTGTTTGTGTCATTGGATGATCAATTAGGTCATTTTCGTCCTCCCTAGGCTTATTCTTGTCCAATTAGGGTTTTTAACCAATCTTGTGCATCCAATAGGTGTGTTTGTGTCATTGGATGATCAATTAGGTCATTTTCGTCCTCCCTAGGCTTATTCTTGTCCAATTAGGGTTTTTAACCAATCTTGTGCATCCAAAAGGTGTGTTTGTGTCATTGGATGATCAATTAGGTCATTATCGTCCTCCCTAGACTTATTCTTGTCCAATTAGGGTTTTTAACCAATCTTGTGCATCCAATAGGTGTGTTTGTGTCATTGGATGATCAATTAGGTCATTTTCGTCCTCCCTAGGCTTATTCTTGTCCAATTAGGGTTTTTAACCAATCTTGTGCATCCAATATGTTTGTTTGTGTCATTGGATGCACAACATTTAGGTCATTTTCGTCCACCCTTGGCATATTCTTGTCCAATTAGGGTTTTTAACCAATCTTGTGCATCCAATAGGTGTGTTTGTGTCATTGGATGATCAATTAGGTCATTTTCGTCCTCCCTAGGCTTATTCTTGTCCAATTAGGGTTTGTAACTAATCTTGTGCATCCAATAAGTTCATTTGTGTTATTGGATTAACATTTAGGTCATATTCGTCCTCCCTAGGCATATTCTTGTCCAATTAGGGTTTTTAACCAATCTTGTGCATCCAATAGGTGTGTTTGTGTCATTGGATGATCAATTAGGTAATTTTCGTCCTCCCTAGGCATATTCTTGTCCAACTAAGGTTTTAAACCAATCATGTGCATCCAATAGGTGTGTATGTGTCATTGGATGATCAATTAGGTCATTTTCGTTCTCCCTAGGCTTATTCTTGTCCAATTAGGGTTTTTAACCAATCTTGTGCATCCAATAGGTGTGTTTGTGTCATTGGATGATCAATTAGGTCATTTTCGTCCTCCCTAGGCTTATTCTTGTCCAATTAGGGTTTTTAACCAATCTTGTGCATCCAATAGGTGTGTTTGTGTCATTGGATGATCAATTAGGTCATTTTCGTCCTCCCTAGGCTTATTCTTGTCCAATTAGGGTTTTTAACCAATCTTGTGCATCCAATAGGTGTGTTTGTGTCATTGGATGATCAATTAGGTCATTTTCGTCCTTTCTATGCTTATTTTTGTCCAATTAGGGTTTTTAAGCAATCTTGTGCATCCAATAAGTTCATTTGTGTCATTGGATGATCAATTAGGTCATTTTCGTCCTCCCTAGGCATATTCTTGTCCAACTAGGGTTTCTAACCAATCTTGTGCTTCCAATAGATGTGTTTGTGTCATTGGATGATCAATTAGGTCATTTTCGTCCTCCCTAGGCTTATTCTTGTCCAATTAGGGTTTTTAACCAATCTTGTGCATCCAATAGGTGTGTTTGTGTCATTGGATGATCAATTAGGTCATTTTCGTCCTCCCTAGGCTTATTCTTGTCCAATTAGGGTTTTTAACCAATCTTGTGCATCCAATAGGTGTGTTTGTGTCATTGGATGATCAATTAGGTCATTTTCGTCCTCCCTAGGCTTATTCTTGTCCAATTAGGGTTTTTAACCAATCTTGTGCATCCAATAAGTTCATTTGTGTCATTGGATGATCAATTAGGTCATTTTCGTCCTTCCTAGGCATATTCTTGATCAACTAGGGTTTTAAACCAATCTTGTGCATCCAATAGGTGTGTTTGTGTCATTGGATGATCAATTAGGTCATTTTCGTCCTCCCTAGGCTTATTCTTGTCCAATTAGGGTTTTTAACCAATCTTGTGCATCCAATAGGTGTGTTTGTGTCATTGGATGATCAATTAGGTCATTTTCGTCCTCCCTAGGCTTATTCTTGTCCAATTAGGGTTTTTAACCAATCTTGTGCATCCAATAGGTGTGTTTGTGTCATTGGATGATCAATTAGGTCATTTTCGTCCTCCCTAGGCTTATTCTTGTCCAATTAGGGTTTTTAACCAATCTTGTGCATCCAATAAGTTCATTTGTGTCATTGGATGATCAATTAGGTCATTTTCGTCCTCCCTAGGCTTATTCTTGCCCAATTAGGATTTTTAACCAATCTTGTGCATCCAATAGGTGTGTTTGTGCCATTGGATGATCAATTAGGTCATTTTCGTCCTCCCTAGGGTTATTCTTGTCCAATTTGGGTTTTTAACCAATCTTGTGCATCCAATAACTTTGTTTGTGTCATTGAATTAATATTTAGGTCATTTTCCTCCTCCCTAGGCATATTCTTGTCCAATTAGGGTTTTTAACCAATCTTGTGCATCTAATAGGTGTGTTTGTGTCATTGGATGATCAATTAGGTCATTTTCGTCCTCCCTAGGCTTATTCTTGTCCAATTAGGGTTTTTAACCAATCTTGTCCATCAAATAGGTGTGTTTGTGTCATTGGATGATCAATTAGGTCATTTTCGTCCTCCCTAGGCTTATTCTTGTCCAATTAGGGTTTTTAACCAATCTTGTGCATCCAATAGGTGTGTTTGTGTCATTGGATGATCAATTAGGTCATTTTCGTCCTCCCTAGGGTTATTCTTGTCCAATTAGGGTTTTTAACCAATCTTGTGCATCCAATAAGTTGAGTTGTGTCATTGGATTAATATTTAGGTCATTTTCATTCTCCCTAGGCTTATTTTTGTCGAATTAGGTTTTTAACCAATCTTGTGCATCCAATAAGTTCATTTGTGTCATTGGATTAACATTTAGGTCATTTTCGTCCTCCCTAGGCATATTCTTGTCCAATTAGGGTTTTTAACCAATCTTGTGCATCCAATAGGTGTGTTTGTGTCATTGGATGATCAATTAGGTCATTTTCGTCCTCCCTAGGCTTATTCTTGTCCAATTAGGGTTTTTAACCAATCTTGTGCATCCAATAGGTGTGTTTGTGTCATTGGATGATCAATTAGGTCATTTTCGTCCTCCCTAGGCTTATTCTTGTCCAATTAGGGTTTTTAACCAATCTTGTGCATCCAATATGTTCATTTGTGTTATTGGATGATCAATTAGGTCATTTTCGTCCTCCCTAGGCATATTCTTGTCCAATTAGGGTTTTTAACCAATCTTGTGCATCCAATAGGTGTGTTTGTGTCATTGGATGATCAATTAGGTCATTTTAGTCCTCCCTAGGCTTATTCTTATCCAATTAGGGTTTTTAACCAATCTTGTGCTTCCAATAAGTTGAGTTGTGTCATTGGATTGACATTTAGGTCATTTTCGTCCTCCTTAGGCATATTCTTGTCCAATTTGAGTTTTAGACCAATCTTGTGCATCCAATAGGTGTGTTTGTGTCATTGGATGATCAATTAGGTCATTTTCGTCCTCCATAGGCTTATTCTTGTCCAATTAGGGTTTTTAACCAATCTTGTCCATCCAATAGGTGTGTATGTGTCATTGGATGATCAATTAGGTCATTTTCGTCCTCCCTAGGCTTATTCTTGTCCAATTGGGGTTTTTAACCAATCTTGTGCATCCAATAAGTTCATTTGTGTCATTGGATTAACATTTAGGTCATTTTCGTCCTCCCTAGGCATATTCTTGTCCAATTAGGGTTTTTAACCAATCATGTGCATCCAATAGGTGTGTTTGTGTCATTGGATGATCAATTAGGTTATTTTCGTCCTCCCTAGGCTTATTCTTGTCCAATTAGGGTTTTTAACCAATCTTGTGCACCCAATACGTTCATTTGTGTCATTGGATTAACATTTAGGTCATTTTCGTCCTACCTAGGCATATTCTTGTCCAATTAGAGTTTTAGACCAATCTTGTGCATCCAATAGGTGTGTTTGTGTCATTGGATGATCAATTAGGTTATTTTGGTCCTCCCTAGGCTTATTCTTGTCAAATTAGGGTTTTTAACTAATCTTGTGCATCCAATAAGTTCATTTGTGTCATTGGATGATCAATTAGGTCATTTTCGTCCTCCCTAGGCTTATTCTGGTCCAATTAGGGTTTTTAACCGATCTTGTGCATCCAATAGGTGTGTTTGTGTCATTGGATGATCAATTAGGTCATTTTCGTCCTCCCTAGGCTTATTCTTGTCCAATTAGGGTTTTTAACCAATCTTGTTCATCCAATAGGTGTGTTTGTGTCATTGGATGATCAATTAGGGCATTTTCGTCCTCCCTAGGCTTATTCTTGTCCAATTAGGGTTTTTAACCAATCTTGTGCATCCAATAACTTTGTTTGTGTCATTGAATTAATATTTAGGTCATTTTCGTCCTCCCTAGGCATATTCTTGTCCAATTAGGGTTTTTAACCAATCTTGTGCATCCACTAGGTGTGTTTGAGGCAATGGATGATCAATTAGGTCATTTTCGTCCTCCCTAGGCATATTCTTGTCCAATTAGGGTTTTTAACCAATTTTGTGCATCCAATAGGTGTGTTTGTGGCAATGGATGATCAATTAGGTCATTTTCGTCCTCCCTAGGCTTATTCTTTTCCAATTAGGGTTTTTAACCAATCTTGTGCATCCAATAGGTGTGTTTGTGTCATTGGATGATCAATTAGGTCATTTTCGTCCTCCCTAGGCTTATTCTTGTTCAATTAGGGTTTTTAACCAATCTTGTGCATCCAATACGTTCATTTGTGTCATTGGATTAACATTTAGGTCATTTTCGTCCTCCTTAGGCATATTCTTGTCCAATTTGAGTTTTAGACCAATCTTGTGCATCCAATAGGTGTGTTTGTGTCATTGGATGATCAATTAGGTTATTTTCGTCCTCCCTAGGCTTATTCTTGTCCAATTAGGGTTTTTAACCAATCTTGTGCACCCAATACGTTCATTTGTGTCATTGGATTAACATTTAGGTCATTTTCGTCCTACCTAGGCATATTCTTGTCCAATTAGAGTTTTAGACCAATCTTGTGCATCCAATAGGTGTGTTTGTGTCATTGGATGATCAATTAGCTTATTTTCGTCCTCCCTAGGCTTATTCTTGTCCAGTTAGGGTTTTTAACTAATCTTGTGCATCCAATAAGTTCATTTGAGTCATTGGATGATCAATTAGGTAGTTTTCGTCCTCCCTAGGCATATTCTTGTCCAATTAGGGTTTTTAACCAATCTTGTGCATCCAATAGGTGTGTTTGTGTCATTGGATGATCAATTAGGTCACTTTCGTCCTCCCTAGGCTTATTCTTGTCCAATTAGGGTTTTTAACCGATCTTGTGCATCCAATAGGTGTGTTTGTTTCATTGGATGATCAATTAGGTCATTTTCGTCCTCCCTAGGCATATTCTTGTCCAACTAGGGTTTTTAACCAATCTTGTGCATCCAATAGGTGTGTTTGTGTCATTGGATGATCAATTAAGTCATTTTCGTCCTCCCTAGGCTTATTCTTGTCCAATTAGGGTTTTTAACCAATCTTGTACATCTAATAAGTTCATTTGTGTCATTGGATTAACATTTAGGTCATTTTCGTCCTCCCTAGGCATATTCTTGTCCAATTAGGGTTTTTATCCCATCTAGTGCATCCAATAGATGTGTTTGTGTCATTGGATGATGAATTAGGTCATTTTCGTCCTCCCTAGGCATATTCTGGTCCAATTAGGGTTTTTAACCAATCTTGTGCATCCAATAGGTGTGTTTGTGTCATTGGATGATCAATTAGGTCATTTTCGTCCTCCCTAGGCTTATTCTTGTCCAATTAGGGTTTTTAACCAATCTTGTGCATCTAATATGTGTGTTTGTGTCATTGGATGATCAATTAGGTCATTTTCGTCCTCCCTAGGCTTATTTTTGTCCAATTAGGGTTTTTAACCAATCTTGTGCATCTAATAGGTGTGTTTGTGTCATTGGATGATCAATTAGGTCATTTACGTCCTCCCTAGGCATATTCTGGTCCAATTAGGTTTTTTAACCAATCTTGTGCATCCAATAAGTTCATTTGTGTCATTGGATTAACATTATGTCATTTTCGTCCTCCCTAGGCATATTCTTGTCCAATTAGGGTTTTTAACCAATCTTGTGCATCCAATAGGTTTGTTTGTGTCATTGGATGATCAATTAGGTTATTTTCCTCCTCCCTAGGCTTATTCTTGTCCAATTAGGGTTTTTAACAAATCTTGTGCATCCTATACGTTCATTTGTGTCATTGGATTAACATTTAGGTCATTTTCGTCCTCCCTAGGCATATTCTTGTCCAATTAGAGTTTTAGACCAATCTTGTGCATCCAATAGGTGTGTTTGTGTCATTGGATGATCAATTAGGTCATTTTCGTCCGCCCTAGGCTTATTCTTGTCCAATTAGGGTTTTTAACCAATCTTGTGCATCCAATAAGTTCATTTGTGTCATTGGATGATCAATTAGGTCATTTTCGTCCTCCCTAGGCATATTCTTGTCCAATTAGGGTTTTTAACCAATCTTGTGCATCCAATAGGTGTGTTTGTGTCATTGGATGATCAATTAGGTCAATTTCGTCCTCATTAGGCTTATTCTTGTCCAATTAGGGTTTTTAACCAATCTTGTGCATCCAATAGGTGTGTTTGTGTCATTGGATGATCAATTAGGTCATTTTCGTCCTCCCTAGGCTTATTCTTGTCCAATTAGGGTTTTTAACCAATCTTGTGCATCCAATAGGTGTGTTTGTGTCATTGGATGATCAAGTAGGTCATTTTCGTCCTCCCTAAGCTTATTCTTGTCCAATTAGGGTTTTGAACCAATCTTGTGCATCCAATAACTTTGATTGTGTCATTGAATTAATATTTAGGTCATTTTCGTCCTCCCTAGGCATATTCTTGTCCAATTAGGGTTTTTAACCAATCTTGTGCATCCAATAGGTGTGTTTGTGTCATTGGATGATCAATTAGGTCATTTTCGTCCTCCCTAGGCTTATTCTTGTCCAATTAGGGTTTTTAACCAATCTTGTGCATCCAATAACTTTGTTTGTGTCATTGAATTAATTTTTAGGTCATTTTCCTCCTCCCTAGGCATATTCTTGTCCAATTAGGGTTTTTAACCAATCTTGTGCATCCAATAGGTGTGTTTGTGTCATTGGATGATCAATTAGGTCATTTTCGTCCTCCCTAGGCTTATTCTTGTCCAATTAGGGTTTTTAACCAATCTTGTGCATCCAATAAGTTCATTTCTGTCATTGGATTAACATTTAGGTCATTTTCGTCCTTCCTAGTCATATTCTTGTCCAATTAGGGTTTTTAACCAATCTTGTGCTTCCAATAGGTGTGTTTGTGACATTGGATGATCAATTAGGTCATTTTCGTCCTCCCTAAGCTTATTCTAGTCCAATTAGGGTTTTTAACCAATGTTGTGCATCCAATAGGTGTGTTTGTGTCATTGGATTAACATTTAGGTCATTTTCGTCCTCCCTAGGCTTGTTCTTGTCCAATTAGGGTTTTTAACCAATCTTGTGCATCCAATAGGTGTGTTTGTGTCATTGGATGATCAATTAGGTCATTTTCGTCCTCCCTAGGCTTATTCTTGTCCAATTAGGGTTTTTAACCAATCTTGTGCATCCAATGAGTTCATTTGTATCATTGAATGATCAATTAGGTCATTTTCGTCCTCCCTAGGAATATTCTTGTCCAATTAGGGTTTTTAACCAATCTTGTGCATCCAATAGGTGTGTTTGTGTCATTGGATGATCAATTAGGTCATTTTCGTCCTCCCTAGGCTTATTCTTGTCCAATTAGGGTTTTTAACCAATCTTGTGCATCCAATAGGTGTGTTTGTGTCATTGGATGATCAATTAGGTCATTTTCGTCCTCCCTAGGCTTATTCTTGTCCAATTAGGGTTTTTAACCAATCTTGTGCATCCAATAAGTTCATTTGTGTCATTGGATGATCAATTATGTCATTTTCGTCTTCCCTAGGCTTATTCTTGTCCAATTAGGGTTTTTAACCAATCTTGTGCATCCAATAGGTGTGTTTGTGTCATTGGATGATCAATTAGGTCATTTTCGTCCTCCCTAGGCTTATTCTTGTCCAGTTAGGGTTTTTAACCAATCTTGTGCATCCGATAAGTTTGTTTGTGTCATTGAATTAATATTTAGGTCATTTTCGTCCTCCCTAGGCATATTCTTGTCCAATTAGGGTTTTTAACCAATCTTGTGCATCCAATAGGTGTGTTTGTGTCATTGGATGATCAATTAGGTCATTTTCGTCCTCCCTAGGCTTATTCTTGTCCAATTAGGGTTTTTAACCAATCTTGTGCATCCAATAGGTGTGTTTGTGTCATTGGATGATCAATTAGGTCCTTTTCGTCCTCCCTAGGCATATTCTTGTCCAATTAGGGTTTTTAACCAATCTTGTCCATCCAATAAGTTGAGTTGTGTCATTGGATTAACATTTAGGTCATTTACGTCCTCCCTAGGCTTATTCTTGTCCAATTAGGTTTTTTAACCAATCTTGTGCATCCAATAAGTTCATTTGTGTCATTGGATTAACATTTAGGTCATTTTCGTCCTGCCTAGGCATATTCTTGTCCACTTAGGGTTTTTAACCAATCTTGTGCATCCAATAGGTGTGTTTGTGTCATTGGATGATCAATTAGGTTATTTTCGTCCTCCCTAGGCTTATTCTTGTCCAATTAGGGTTTCTAACCAATCTTGTGCATCCAATAAGTTGAGTTGTGTCATTGGATTAACATTTAGGTCATTTTCGTCCTCCCTAGGCTTATTCTTGTCCAATTAGGGTTTTTAACCAATCTTGTGCATCCAATAGGTGTGTTTGTGTCATTGGATGATCAATTAGGTCATTTTCGTCGTCGCTAGGCTTATTCTTGTCCAATTAGGGTTTTTAACCAATCTTGTGCATCCGATAAGTTTGTTTGTGTCATTGAATTAATATTTAGGTCATTTTCGTCCTCCCTAGGCATATTCTTGTCCAATTAGGGTTTTTAACCAATCTTGTGCATCCAATAGGTTAGGACATTTTGGTCCTCACTAGGCATATTCTTGTCCAATTAGGGTTTTTAACCAATCTTGCGCATCCAATAGGTGTGTTTGTGTCATTGGATGATCAATTAGGTCATTTTCGTCCTCCCTAGGCTTATTCTTGTCCAATTAGGGTTTTTAACCAATCTTGTGCATCCAATAGGTGTGTTTGTGTCATTGGATGATCAATTAGGGGATTTTCGTCCTCCCTAGGCATATTCTTGTCCAATTAGGGTTTTTAACCAATCTTGTGCATCCAATAGGTGTGTTTGTGTCATTGGATGATCAATTAGGTCATTTTCGTCCTCCCTAGGCATATTCTTGTCCAATTAGGGTTTTTAACCAATCTTGTGCATCCAATAGGTGTGTTTGTGTCATTGGATGATCAATTAGGTCATTTTCGTCCTCCCTAGGCATATTCTTGTCCAATTAGGGTTTTTAACCAATCTTGTGCATCCAATAGGTTGAGTTGTGTCATTGGATTAACATTTAGGTCATTTTCGTCCTCCCTAGGCATATTCTTGTCCAATTAGGGTTTTTAACCAATCTTGTGCATCCAATAGGTGTGTTTGTGTCATTGGATGATCAATTAGGTCATTTTCGTCCTCCCTAGGCTTATTCTTGTCCAATTAGGGTTTTTAACCAATCTTGTGCATCCAATAGGTGTGTTTGTGTCATTGGATGATCAATTAGGTCATTTTCGTCCTCCCTAGGCTTATTCTTGTCCAATTAGGGTTTTTAACCATTCTTGTGCATCCAATAGGTGTGTTTGTGTCATTGGATGATCAATTAGGTCATTGTTGTCCTCCCTAGGCTTATTCTTGTCCAATTAGGGTTTTTAACCAATCTTGTGCATCCAATAGGTGTGTTTGTGTCATTGGATGATCAATTAGGTCATTTTCGTCCTCCCTAGGCTTATTCTTGTCCAATTAGGGTTTTTAACCAATCTTGTGCATCCAATAACTTTGAATGTGTCATTGAATTAATATTTAGGTCATTTTCGTCCTCCCTAGGCATATTCTTGTCCAACTAGGGTTTCAAACCAATCTTGTGCATCCAATAGGTGTGTTTGTGTCATTGGATGATCAATTAGGTCATTTTCGTCCTCTCTAGGCTTATTCTTGTCCAATTAGGGTTTTTAACCAATCTTGTGCATCCAATAGGTGTGTTTGTGTCATTGGATGATCAATTAGGTCATTTTCGTTCTCCCTAGGCTTATTCTTGTCCAATTAGGGTTTTTAACCAATCTTATGCATCCAATATGTTCATTTGTGTTATTGGATTAACATTTAGGTCATATTCGTGCTCCCTAGGCATATTCTTGTCCAATTTGGGTTTTTAACCAATCTTGTGCATCCAATAGGTGTGTTTGTGTCATTGGATGATCAATTAGGTCATTTTCGTCCTCCCTAGGCATATTCTTGTCCAATTAGGGTTTTTAACCAATCTTGTGCATCCAATAGGTGTGTTTGTGTCATTGGATGATCAATTAGGTCATTTTCGTCCTCCCTAGGCTTATTCTTGTCCAATTAGGGTTTTTAACCAATCTTGTGCATCCAATAACTTTGTTTGTGTCATTGAATTAATATTTAGGTCATTTTCGTCCTCCCTAGGCATATTCTTGTCCAATTAGGGTTTTTAACCAATCTTGTGCATCCAATAGGTGTGTTTGTGTCATTGGATGATCAATTAGGTCATTTTCGTTCCCCCTAGGCTTATTCTTGTCCAATTAGGGTTTTTCACCAATCTTGTGCATCCAATAACTTTGTTTGTGTCATTGAATTAATATTTAGGTCATTTTCGTCCTCCCTAGGCATATTCTTGTCCAATTAGGGTTTTTAACCAATCTTGTGCATCCAATAGGTGTGTTTGTGTCATTGGATGATCAATTAGGTCATTTTCGTCCTCCCTAGGCTTATTCTTGTCCAATTAGGGTTTTTAACCAATCTTGTGCATCCAATAACTTTGTTTGTGTCATTGAATTAATATTTAGGTCATTTTCGTCCTCCCTAGGCATATTCTTGTCCAATTAGGGTTTTTAACCAATCTTGTGCATCCAATAGGTGTGTTTGTGTCATTGGATGATCAATTAGGTCATTTTCGTCCTCCCTAGGCTTATTCTTGTCCAATTAGGGTTTTTAACCAATCTTGTTCATCCAATAGGTGTGTTTGTGTCAATGGATGATCAATTAGGTCGTTTTCGTCGTCCCTAGGCTTATTCATGTCCAATTAGGGTTTTTAACCAATCTTGTGCATCCAATAGGTGTGTTTGTGTCATTGGATGATCAATTAGGTCATTTTCGTCCTACCTAGACTTATTCTTGTCAAATTAGGGTTTTTAATCAATCTTGTGCATCCAATAACTTTGTTTGTGTCATTGAATTAATATTTAGGTCATTTTCGTCCTCCCTAGGCATATTCTTGTCCAATTAGGGTTTTTAACCAATCTTGTGCATCCAATAGGTGTGTTTGTGTCATTGGATGATCAATTAGGTCATTTTCGTCCTCCCTAGGCTTATTCTTGTCCAATTAGGGTTTTTAACCAATCTTGTGCATCCGATAAGTTTATTTGTGTCATTGAATTAATATTTAGGTCATTTTTGTCCTCCCTAGGCATATTCTTGTCCAATTAGGGTTTTTAACCAATCTTGTGCATCCAATAGGTGTGTTTGTGTCATTGGATGATCAATTAGGTCATTTTCGTCCTCCCTAGGCATATTCTTGTCCAATTAGGGTTTTTAACCAATCTTGTGCATCCAATAGGTGTGTTTGTGTCATTGGATTAACATTTAGGTCATTTTCATCCTCCCTAGGCATATTCTTGTCCAATTAGGGTTTTTAACCAATCTTGTGCATCCAATAAGTTCATTTGTGTCATTGGATGATCAATTAGGTCATTTTCGTCCTCCCTTGGCTTATTCTTTTCCAATTAGGGTTTTTAACCAATCTTGTATATCTAATAAGTTCATTTGTGTTATTGGATTAACATTTAGGTCATTTTCGTCCTCCCTAGGCATATTCTTGTCCAATTAGGGTTTTTAACAAATCTTGTGCATCCAATAGGTGTGTTTGTGTCATTGGATGATCAATTAGGTCATTTTCGTCCTCCCTAGGCATATTCTTGTCCAATTAGGGTTTTTAACCAATCTTGTGCATCCAATAGGTGTGTTTGTGTCATTGGATGATGAATTAGGTCATTTTCGTCCTCCCTAGGCATATTCTTGTCCAATTAGGGTTTTTAACCAATCTTGTGCATCCAATAGGTGTGTTTGTGTCATTGGATGATCAATTAGGTCATTTTCGTCTTCCCTAGGCTTATTGTTGTCCAATTAGGGTTTTTAACCAATCTTGTGCATCCAATAAGTTCATTTGTGTCATTGGATGATCATTTAGGTCATTTTCGTCCTCCCTAGGCATATTCTTGTCCAATTAGGGTTTTTAACCGATCTTGTGCATCCAATAGGTGTGTTTGTGTCATTGGATGATCAATTAGGTCATTTTCGTCCTCCCAAGGCATATTCTTGTCCAATTAGGGTTTTTAACCAATCTTGTGCATCCAATAGGTGTGTTTGTGTCATTGGATGATAAATTAGGTCATTTTCGTCCTCCCTAGGCTTATTCTTATCCAATTAGGGTTTTTAACCAATCTTGTGCTTCCAATAAGTTGAGTTGTGTCATTGGATTAACATTTAGGTCATTTTCGTCCTCCCTAGGCTTACTCTTGTCCAATTAGGGTTTTTAACCAATCTTGTGCATCCAATACGTTCATTTGTGTCATTGGATTAACATTTAGGTCATTTTCGTCCTCCTTAGGCATATTCTTGTCCAATTTGAGTTTTAGACCAATCTTGTGCATCCAATAGGTGTGTTTGTGTCATTGGATGATCAATTAGGTTATTTTCGTCCTCCCTAGGGTTATTCTTGTCCAATTATGGTTTTTAATTAATCTTGTGCATCCAATAAGTTCATTTGTGTCATTCGAAGATCAATTAGGTCATTTTCGTCTTCCCTAGGCATATTCTTGTCCAATTAGGGTTTTTAACCAATCTTGTGCATCCAATAGGTGTGTTTGTGTCATTGGATGATCAATTAGGTCATTTTCGTCCTCCCTAGGCTTATTCTTGTTCAATTAGGGTTTTTAATCGATCTTGTGCATCCAATAGGTGTGTTTGTGTCATTGGATGATCAATTAGGTCATTTTCGTCCTCCCTAGGCATATTCTTGTCCAATTAGGGTTTTTAATTAATCTTGTGCATCCAATAGGTGTGTTTTTGTCATTGGATGATCAATTAGGTCATTTTCGTCCTCCCTAGGCATATTCTGGTCCAATTAGGGTTTTTAACCAATCTTGTGCATCCAATAGGTGTGTTTGTGTCATTGGATGATCAATTAGGTCATTTTCGTCCTCCCTAGGCTTATTCTTGTCCAATTAGGGTTTTTAACCAATCTTGTGCATCCAATAAGTTGAGTTGTGTCATTGGATTAAGATTTAGGTCATTTTCGTTCTCCCTAGGCTTATTGTTGTCCAATTAGGGTTTTTAACCAATCTTTTGCATCCAATAAGTTCATTTGTGTTATTGGATTAACATTTAGGTCATATTCGTCCTCCCTAGGCATATTCTTGTCCAATTAGGGTTTTTAACCAATCTTGTGCATCCAATAGGTGTGTTTGTGTCATTGGATGATCAATTAGGTCATTTTCGTCCTCCCTAGGCATATTCTTGTCCAATTAGGGTTTTTAACCAATCTTGTGCATCCAATAGGTGTGTTTGTGTCATTGGATGATCAATTAGGTCATTTTCGTCCTCCCTAGGCTTATTCTTGTCCAATTAGGGTTTTTAACCAATCTTGTGCATCCAATAAGTTGAGTTGTGTCATTGGCTTAACATTTAGGTCATTTTCATTCTCCCTAGGCTTATTCTTGTCCAATTAGGTTTTTAACCAATCTTGTGCATCCAATAAGTTCATTTGTGTCATTGGATGATCAATTAGGTCATTTTCGTCCTCCCTAGACATATTCTTGTCCAGGTAGGGTTTTTAACCAATCTTGTGCATCCAATAGGTGTGTTTGTGTCATTGGATGATCAATTAGGTCATTTTCGTCCTCCCTAGGCATATTCTTGTCCAATTAGGGTTTTTAACCAATCTTGTGCATCCAATAGGTGTGTTTGTGTCATTGGATGATCAATTAGGTCATTTTCGTCCTCCTTAGGCATATTCTTGTCCAATTAGGGTTTTTAACGAATCTTGTGCATCCAATAGGTGTGTTTGTGTCATTGGATGATCAATTAGGTCATTTTCGTCCTGCCTAGGCTTATTCTTGTCCAATTAGGGTTTTTAACCAATCTTGTGCATCCAATAGGTGTGTTTGTGTCATTGGATGATCAATTAGGTCATTTTCGTCTTCCCTAGGCTTATTCTTGTCCAATTAGGGTTTTTAACCAATCTTGTGCATCCAATAAGTTCATTAGTGTCATTGGATGATCAATTAGATCATTTTCGTCCTCCCTAGGCTTATTCTTGTCCAATTAGGGTTTTTAACCAATCTTGTGCATCCAATAGGTGTGTTTGTGTCATTGGATGATCAATTAGGTTATTTTTGTCCTTCCTAGGCTTATTCTTGTCCAATTAGGGTTTTTAACCAATCTTGTGCATCCAATAGGTGTGTTTGTGTCATTGGATGATCAATTAGGTCATTTTCGTCCTCCCTAGGCTTATTCTTGTCCAATTAGGGTTTTTAACCAATCTTGTGCATCCAATAAGTTTGTTTGTGTCATTGAATTAATATGTAGGTAATTTTCGTCCTCCCTAGGCATATTCTTGTCCAATTAGGGTTTTTAACCAATCTTGTGCATCCAATAGGTGTGTTTGTGTCATTGGATGATCAATTAGGTCATTTTCGTCCTCCCTAGGCATATTCTTGTCCAATTAGGGTTTTTAACCAATCTTGTGCATCCAATAGGTGTGTTTGTGTCATTGGATGATCAATTAGGTCATTTACGTCCTCCCTAGGCCTATTCTTGTCAAATTAGGGTTTTTAACCAATCTTGTGCATCCAATAACTTTGTTTGTGTAATTGAATTAATATTTAGGTCATTTTCGTCCTCCCTAGGCATATTCTTGTCCAATTAGGGTTTTTAACCAATCTTGTGCATCCAATAGGTGTGTTTGTGTCATTGGATGATCAATTAGGTCATTTTCGTCCTCCCTAGGCATATTCTTGTCCAATTAGGGTTTTTAACCAATCTTGTGCATCCAATAGGTGTGTTTGTGTCATTGGATGATCAATTAGGTCATTTTCGTCCTCCCTAGGCATATTCTTGTCCAATTAGGGTTTTTAACCAATCTTGTGCATCCAATAGGTGTGTTTGTGTCATTGGATGATCAATTAGGTTATTTTCATCCTCCTTAGGCTTATTCTTGTCCAATTAGGGTTTTTAACCAATCTTGTGCATCCAATAGGTGTGTTTGTGTCATTGGATGATCAATTAGGTCATTTTCGTCCTCCCTAGGCATATTCTTGTCCAATTAGGGTTTTTAACCAATCTTGTGCATCCAATAGGTGTGTTTGTGTCATTGGATGATTAATTAGGTCATTTACGTCCTCCCTAGGCTTATTCTTGTCCAATTAGGGTTTTTAACCAATCTTGTGCATCCAATAGGTGTGTTTGTGTCATTGGATGATCAATTAGGTCATTTTCGTCCTCCCTAGGCTTATTCTTGTCCAATTAGGGTTTTTAACCAATCTTGAGCTTCCAATAAGTTGAGTTGGGTCATTGGATTAACATTTAGGTCATTTTCGTCCTCCCTAGGCATATTCTTGTCCAATTAGGGTTTTTAACCAATCTTGTGCATCCAATAGGTGTGTTTGTGTCATTGGATGATCAATTAGGTCATTTTCGTCCTCCCTAGGCTTATTCTTGTCCAATTAGGGTTTTTAACCAATCTTGTCAATCCAATAGGTGTGTTTGTGTCATTGGATGATCAATTAGGTCATTTTCGTCCTCCCTAGGCTTATTCTTGTCCAATTAGGGTTTTTAACCAATCTTGTGCATCCAATAGGTGTGTTTGTGTCATTGGATGATCTATTAGGTCATTTTCGTCCTCCCTAGGCATATTCTTGTCCAACTAGGGTTTTAAACCAATCTTGTGCATCTAATAGGTGTGTTTGTGTCATTGGATGATCAATTAGGTCATTTTCGTCCTCCCTAGGCTTATTCTTGTCCAATTAGGGTTTTTAACTAATCTTGTGCATCCAATAAGTTCATTTGTGTCATTGGATGATCAATTATGTCATTTTCGTCCTCCCTTGGCATATTCTTGTCCAATTAGGGTTTTTAACCAATCTTGTGCATCCAATAGGTGTGTTTGTGTCATTGGATGATCAATTAGGTCATTTTCGTCCTCCCTAGGCATATTCTTGTCCAATTAGGGTTTTTAACCAATCTTGTGCATCCAATAGGTGTGTTTGTGGCAATGGATGATCAATATGGTCATTTTCGTCTTCCCTAGGCTTATTCTTGTCCAAATAGGGTTTTTAACCAATCTTGTGCATCCAATATGTGTGTTTGTGTCATTGGATGATCAATTAGGTCATTTTCGTCCTCGCTAGGCTTATTCTTGCCCAATTAGGGGTTTTAACCAATCTTGTGCATCCAATAAGTTGAGTTGTGTCATTGGATTAGCATTTAGGTCATTTTCGTCCTCCCTAAGCTTATTCTTGTCCAATTAGGGTTTTTAACCAATCTTGTGCATCCAATAAGTTCATTTGTGTCATTGGATTAACATTTAGGTCATTTTCGTCCTCCCTAGGCATATTCTTGTCCAATTAGGGTTTTTAACCAATCTTGTGCATCCAATAGGTGTGTTTGTGTCATTGGATGATCAATTAGGTCATTTTCGTCCTCCCTAGACATATTCTTGTCCAATTAAGGTTTTTTACGAATCTTGTGCATCCAATAGGTGTGTTTGTGTCATTGGATGATCAATTAGGTCATTTTCGTCCTCCCTAGGCATATTCTTGTCCAATTAGGGTTTTAAACCAATCTTGTGCATCCAATAGGTGTGTTTGTGTCATTGGATGATCAATTAGGTCATATTCGTCCTCCCTAGGCTTATTCTTGTCCAATTAGGGTTTTTTACCGATCATGTGCATCCAATAGGTGTGTTTGTGTCATTGGATGATCAATTAGGTCATTTTCGTCCTCCCTAGGCATATTCTGGTCCAATTAGGGTTTTTAACCAATCTTGTGCATCCAATAGGTGTGTTTGTGTCATTGGATGATCAATTACGTCATTTTCGTCCTCCCTAGGCATATTCTTGTCCAATTAGGGTTTTTAACGAATCTTGTGCATCCAATAGGTGTGTTTGTGTCATTGGATGATCAATTAGGTCATTTTCGTCCTCCCTAGGCATATTCTGGTCCAATTAGGGTTTTTAACCAATCTTGTGCATCCAATAGGTTTGTTTGTGTCATTGGATGATCAATTGGGTCATTTTCGTCCTCCCTAGGGATATTCTTGTCCAATTAGGGTTTTTAACCAATCTTGTGCATCCAATAGGTGTGTTTGTGTCATTGGATGATCAATTAGGTCATTTTCGTCCTCCCTAGGCATATTCTTGTCCAATTAGGGTTTTTAACCAATCTTGTGCATCCAATAGGTGTGTTTGTGTCATTGGATGATCAATTAGGTCATTTTCGTCCTCCCTAGGCTTATTCTTATCCAATTAGGGTTTTTAACCAATCTTGTGCTTCCAATAAGTTGAGTTGTGTCATTGGATTAACGTTTAGGTCATTCTCGTCGTCCCTAGGCTTATTCTTGTCCAATTAGGGTTTTTAACCAATCTTGTGCATCCAATACGTTCATTTGTGTCATTGGATTAACATTTAGGTCATTTTCGTCCTCCTTAGGCATATTCTTCTCCAATTAGAGTTTTAGACCAATCTTGTGCATCCAATAGGTGTGTTTGTGTCATTGGATGATCAATTAGGTCATTTTCGTCCTCCCTAGGCATATTCTTGTCCAATTAGGGTTTTTAACCAATCTTGTGCATCCAATAGGTGTGTTTGTGTCATTGGATGATCAATTAGGTCATTTTCGTCCTCCCTAGGCATATTCTTGTCCAATTAGGGTTTTTAACCAATCTTGTGCATCCAATAGGTGTGTTTGTGTCATTGGATGATCAATTAGGTCATTTTCGTCCTCCGTAGGCTTATTCTTGTCCAATTAGGGTTTTTAACCGATCTTGTGCATCCAATAGGTGTGTTTGTGTCATTGGATGATCAATTAGGTCATTTTCGTCCTCCCAAGGCATATTCTTGTCCAATTAGGGTTTTTAACCAATCTTGTGCATCCAATAGGAGTGTTTGTGTCATTGGATGATAAATTAGGTCATTTTCGTCCTCCCTAGGCTTATTCTTATCCAATTATGGTTTTTAACCAATCTTGTGCTTCCAATAAGTTGAGTTGTGTCATTGGATTAACATTTAGGTCATTTTCGTCCTCCCTAGGCTTACTCTTGTCCAATTAGGGTTTTTAACCAATCTTGTGCATCCAATACGTTCATTTGTGTCATTGGATTAACATTTAGGTCATTTTCGTCCTCCTTAGGCATATTCTTGTCCAATTTGAGTTTTAGACCAATCTTGTGCAT
The DNA here is from genome assembly GCA_037974775.1 of Cicer pinnatifidum. Taxonomy (NCBI): domain Eukaryota; kingdom Viridiplantae; phylum Streptophyta; class Magnoliopsida; order Fabales; family Fabaceae; genus Cicer; species Cicer pinnatifidum. The sequence goes on from JBBPBR010000946.1 coordinate 24,293, forward strand.
CCAATAGGTGTGTTTGTGTCATTGGATGATCAATTAGGTTATTTTCGTCCTCCCTAGGCTTATTCTTGTCCAATTATGGTTTTTAATTAATCTTGTGCATCCAATAAGTTCATTTGTGTCATTCGAAGATCAATTAGGTCATTTTCGTCTTCCCTAGGCATATTCTTGTCCAATTAGGGTTTTTAACCAATCTTGTGCATCCAATAGGTGTGTTTGTGTCATTGGATGATCAATTAGGTCATTTTCGTCCTCCCTAGGCTTATTCTTGTTCAATTAGGGTTTTTAACCGATCTTGTGCATCCAATAGGTGTGTTTGTGTCATTGGATGATCAATTAGGTCATTTTCGTCCTCCCTAGGCATATTCTTGTCTAATTAGGGTTTTTAATTAATCTTGTGCATCCAATAGGTGTGTTTTTGTCATTGGATGATCAATTAGGTCATTTTCGTCCTCCCTAGGCATATTCTGGTCCAATTAGGGTTTTTAACCAATCTTGTGCATCCAATAGGTGTGTTTGTGTCATTGGATGATCAATTAGGTCATTTTCGTCCTCCCTAGGCTTATTCTTGTCCAATTAGGGTTTTTATCCAATCTTGTGCATCCAGTAGGTGTGTTTGTGTCATTGGATGATCAATTAGGTCAATTTCGTCCTCCCTAGGCTTATTCTTGTCCAATTAGGGTTTTTAACCAATCTTTTGCATCCAATAGGTGTGTTTATGTCATTGGATGATCAATTAGGTCATTTTCGTCCTCCCTAGGCTTATTCTTGTCCAATTTATGGTTTTTAACCAATCTTGTGCATCCAATAACTTACTTTGTGTCATTGAATTAATATTTAGGTCATTTTCGTCCTCCCTAGGCATATTCTTGTCCAATTAGGGTTTTTAACCAATCTTGTGCATCCAATAGGTGTGTTTGTGTCATTGGATGATCAATTAGGTCATTTTCGTCCTCCCTAGGCTTATTCTTGTCCAATTAGGGTTTTTAACCAATCTTGTGCTTCCAATAGGTGTATTTGTGTCATTGGATGATCAATTAGGTCATTCTCGTCCTCCCTAGGCTTATTAATGTCCAATTAGGGTTTTTAACCAATTTTGTGCATCCAATGAGTTTGTTTGTGTCACTGAATTAATATTTAGATCATTTTCGTCCTCCCTAGGCATATTCTTGTCCAATTAGGGTTCTTAACCAATCTTGTGCATCCAATAGGTGTGTTTGTTTCACTGGATGATCAATTAGGTCATTTTCGTCCTCCCTAGGCATATTCTTGTCCAATTAGGGTTTTTAACCAATCTTGTGCATCCAATAGGTGTGTTTGTGTCATTGGATGATCAATTAGGTCATTTTCGTCCTCCCTAGGCTTATTCTTGTCCAATTAGGGTTTTTAACCAATCTTGTGCTTCCAATAGGTGTATTTGTGTCATTGGATGATCAATTAGGTCATTCTCGTCCTCCCTAGGCTTATTAATGTCCAATTAGGGTTTTTAACCAATCTTGTGCATCCAATGAGTTTGTTTGTGTCACTGAATTAATATTTAGATCATTTTCGTCCTCCCTAGGCATATTCTTGTCCAATTAGGGTTTCTAACCAATCTTGTGCGTCCAATAGGTGTGTTTGTGTCATTGGATGATCAATTAGGTCATTTTCGTCCTCCCTAGGCATATTCTTGTCCAATTAGGGTTTTTAACCAATCTTGTGCATCCAATAGGTGTGTTTGTGTCATTGGATGATCAATTAGGTCATTTTCGTCCTCCCTAGGCTTATTCTTGTCCAATTAGGGTTTTTAACCAATCTTGTGCATCCAATAGGTGTGTTTGTGTCATTGGATGATCAATTAGGTCATTTTCGTCCTCCCTAGGCCTATTCTTGCCCAATTAGGGTTTTTAACCAATCTTGTGAATCCAATAAGTTTGTTTGTGTCATTGAATTAATATTTAGGTCATTTTCGTCCTCCCTACGCATATTATTGTCCAATTAGGGTTTTTAACCAATCTTCTGCATCCAATAGGTGTGTTTGTGTCATTGGATGATCAATTAGGTCATTTTCGTCCTCCCTAGGCATATTCTTGTCCAATTAGGGTTTTTAACCAATCTTGTGCATCCAATAGGTGTGTTTGTGTCATTGGATGATCAATTAGGTCATTTTCGTCCTCCCTAGGCATATTCTTGTCCAATTAGGGTTTTTAACCAATCTTGTGCATCCAATAGGTGTGTTTGTGTCATTGGATGATCAATTAGGTTATTTTCGTCCTCCCTAAGCATATTCTTGTCCAATTAGGCTTTTTAACTAATCTTGTGCATCCAATACGTTCATTTGTGTCATTGGATGATCAATTAGGTCATTTTCGTCCTCCCTAGGCATATTCTTGTCCAATTAGGGTTTTTAACCAATCTTGTGCATCCAATAGGTGTGTTTGTGTCATTGGATGATCAATTAGGTCATTTTCGTCCTCCCTAGGCTTATTCTTGTCCCATTAGGGTTTTTAACCGATCTTGTGCATCCAATAGGTGTGTTTGTGTCATTGGATGATTAATTTGGTCATTTTCGTCCTCCCTAGGCAAATTCTTGTCCAATTAGGGTTTTTAACCAATCTTGTGCATCCAATAGGTGTGTTTGTGTCATTGGATGATCAATTAGGTTATTTTCGTCCTCCCTAGGCATATTCTTGTCCAATTAGGGTTTTTAACTAATCTTGTGCATCCAATACGTTCATTTGTGTAATTGGATGATCAATTAGGTCATTTTCGTCCTCCCTAGGCACATTCTTGTCCAATTAGGGTTTTAAAGCAATCTTGTGCATCCAATAGGTGTGTTTGTGTCATTGGATGATCAATTAGGTCATTTTCGTCCTCCCTAGGCATATTCTTGTCCAATTAGGGTTTTTAACCAATCTTGTGCATCCAATAGGTGTGTTTGTGTCATTGGATGATCAATTAGGTCCTTTTCGTCCTCCCTAGGCATATTCTTGTCCAATTAGGGTTTTTAACCAATCTTGTGCATCCAATAGGTGTGTTTGTGTCATTGGATGATCAATTAGGTTATTTTCGTCCTCCCTAGGCATATTCTTGTCTAATTAGGGTTTTTAACTAATCTTGTGCATCCAATACGTTCATTTGTGTCATCGGATAATCAATTAGGTCATTTTCGTCCTCCCTAGGCATATTCTTGTCCAATTAGGGTTTTAAACCAATCTTGTGCATCCAATAGGTGTGTTTGTGTCATTGGATGATCAATTAGGTCATTTTCGTCCTCCCTAGGCATATTCTTGTCCAATTAGGGTTTTTAACCAATCTTGTGCATCCAATAGGTGTGTTTGTGTCATTGGATGATCAATTAGGTCATTTTCGTCCTCCCTAGGCATATTCTTGTCCAATTAGGGTTTTTAACCAATCTTGTGCATCCAATAGGTGTGTTTGTGTCATTGGATGATCAATTAGGTCATTTTCGTCCTCCATAGGCTTATTCTTGTCCAATAAGAGTTTTTAACCAATCTTCTGCATCCAATAAGTTGAGTTGTGTCATTGGATTAACATTTAGGTCATTTTCGTCCTCCCTAGGCTTATTCTTGTCCAATTAGGGTTTTTAACCAATCTTGTGCATCCAATAAGTTCATTTGTGTCATTGGATTTACATTTAGGTCATTTTCGTCCTCCATAGGCATATTCTTGTCCAATTAGGGTTTTTAACCATTCTTGTGCTTCCAATAGGTGTGTTTGTGTCATTGGATGATCAATTAGGTCATTTTCGTCCCCACTAGCCTTATTCTTGTCCAATTAGGGTTTTTAACCAATCTTGTGCATCCAATAGGTGTGTTTGTGTCATTGGATGATCAATTAGGTCATTTTCGTCCTCCCTAGGCTTATTCTTGTCCAATTAGGGTTTTTAACCAATCTTGTGCATCCAATAACTTTGTTTGTGTCATTGAATTAATATTTAGGTCATTTTCGTCCTCCCTAGGCATATTCTTGTCCAATTAGGGTTTTTAACCAATCTTGTGCATCCAATAGGTGTGTTTGTGTCATTGGATGATCAATTAGGTCATTTTCGTCCTCCCTAGGCTTATTCTTGTCCAATTAGGGTTTTTAACCAATCTTGTTCATCCAATAGGTGTGTTTGTGTCAATGGATGATCAATTAGGTCGTTTTCGTCGTCCCTAGGCTTATTCATGTCCAATTAGGGTTTTTAACCAATCTTGTGCATCCAATAGGTGTGTTTGTGTCATTGGATGATCAATTAGGTCATTTTCGTCCTACCTAGACTTATTCTTGTCAAATTAGGGTTTTTAATCAATCTTGTGCATCCAATAACTTTGTTTGTGTCATTGAATTAATATTTAGGTCATTTTCGTCCTCCCTAGGCATATTCTTGTCCAATTAGGGTTTTTAACCAATCTTGTGCATCCAATAGGTGTGTTTGTGTCATTGGATGATCAATTAGGTCATTTTCGTCCTCCCTAGGCTTATTCTTGTCCAATTAGGGTTTTTAACCAATCTTGTGCATCCAATAGGTGTGTTTGTGTCATTGGATGATCAATTAGGTCATTTTCGTCCTCCCTAGGCTTATTCTGGTCGAATTAGGGTTTCTAACCAATCTTGTGCATCCAATAAGTTGAGTTGTGTCATTGGATTAACATTTAGGTCATTTTCGTCCTCCCTAGGCTTATTCTTGTCCAATTAGGGTTTTTAACCAATCTTGTGCATCCAATAGGTGTGTTTGTGTCATTGGATGATCAATTAGGTCATTTTCGTCCTCCATAGGCTTATTCTTGTCCAATTAGGGGTTTTAACCAATCTTTTGCATCCAATAAGTTGAGTTGTGTCATTGGATTAACATTTAGGTCATTTTCGTCCTCCCTAGGCTTATTCTTGTCCTATTAGGGTTTTTAACCAATCTTGTGCATCCAATAAGTTCATTTGTGTCATTGGATTAACATTTAGGTCATTTTCGTCCTCCCTAGGCATATTCTTGTCCAATTAGGGTTTTTAACCAATCTTGTGCATCCAATAGGTGTGTTTGTGTCATTGGATGATCAATTAGGTTATTTTCTTCCTCCCTAGGCTTATTCTTGTCCAATTAGGGTTTTTAACCAATCTTGTGCATCCAATAGGTGTGTTTGTGTCATTGGATGATCAATTAGGTCATTTTCGTCCTCCCTAGGCATATTCTTGTCCAATTAGGGTTTTTAACCAATCTTGTGCATCCAATAGGTGTGTTTGTGTCATTGGATGATCAATTAGGTCATTTTCGTCCTCCCTAGGCTTAGTCTTGTCCAATTACGGTTTTTAACCAATCTTGTGAATCCAATAGGTGTGTTTGTGTGATTGGATGATCAATTAGGTCATTTTCGTCCTCCCTAGGCTTATTCTTGTCCAATTAGGGTTTTTAACCAATCTTGTGCATCCAATAAGTTGAGTTGTGTCATTGGATTAACATTTAGGTCATTTTCGTCCTCCCTAGGCTTATTCTTGTCCAATTAGGGTTTTTAACCAATCTTGTGCATCCAATAACTTTGTTTGTGTCCTTGAATTAATATTTAGGTCATTTTCGTCATCCCTAGGCATATTCTTGTCAAATTAGGGTTTTTAACCAATCTTGTGCATCCAATAGGTGTGTCTGTGTCATTGGATGATCAATTAGGTCATTTTCGTCCTCCCTAGGCATATTCTTGTCCAATTAGGGTTTTTAACCAATCTTGTGCATCCAATAGGTGTGTTTGTGTCATTGGATGATCAATTAGGTCATTTTCGTCCTCCCTAGGCTTATTCTTGTCCAATTAGGGTTTTTAACCAATCTTGTGCATCCAATAAGTTGAGTTGTGTCATTGGATTAACATTTAGGTCATTTTCGTCCTCCCTAGGCTTATTCTTGTCCAATTAGGGTTTTTAACCAATCTTGTGCCTCCAATAGGTGTGTTTGTGTCATTGGATGACCAATTAGGTCATTTTCGTCCTCCCTAGGCATATTCTTGTCCAATTAGGGTTTTTAACCAATCTTGTGCATCCAATAGCTGTGTTTGTGGCAATGGATGATCAATTAGGTCATTTTCGTCCTCCCTAGGCTTATTCTTGTCCAATTTGGGTTTTTATCCAATCTTGTGCATCCAATAGGTGTGTTTGTGTCATTGGATGATCAATTAGGTCATTTTCGTCCTCCCTAGGCATATTCTTGTCCAATTAGGGTTTTTAACCAATCTTGTGCATCCAATAGGTGTGTTTGTGTCATTGGATGATCAACTAGGTCATTTTCGTCCTCCCTAGGCTTATTCTTGTCCAATAAGGGTTTTTAACCAATCTTGTGCATCCAATCAGTTGAGTTGTGTCATTGGATTAACATTTAGGTCATTTTCGTCCTCCCTAGGCTTATTCTTGTCCAATTAGGGTTTTTAACCAATCTTCTGCATCCGATAAGTTTGTTTGTGTCATTGAATTAATATTTAGGTCATTTTTGTCCTCCCTAGGAATATTCTTGTCCAATTAGTGTTTTTAACCAATCTTGTGCATCCAATAGGTGTGTTTGTGTCATTGGATGATCAATTAGGTCATTTTCGTCCTCCCTAGGCATATTCTTGTCCAATTAGGGTTTTTAACCAATCTTGTGCATCCAATAGGTGTGTTTGTGTCATTGGATGATCAATTAGGTCATTTTCGTCCTCCCTAGGCTTATTCTTGTCCAATTAGGGTTTTTAACCAATCTTGTGCATCCAATAGGTGTGTTTGTGTCATTGGATGATCAATTAGGTCATTTTCGTCCTCCCTAGGATTATTCTTGTCCAATTAGGGTATTTAACTAATCTTGTGCATCCAATAAGTTCATTTGTGTCATTGGATGATCAATTAGGTCATTTTCGTCCTCCCTAGGCATATTCTTGTCCAATTAGGGTTTTTAACCAATCTTGTGCATCCAATAGGTGTGTTTGTGTCATTGGATGATCAATTAGGTCATTTTCGTCCTCCTTAGGCATATTCTTGTCCAATTAGGGTTTTTAACCAATCTTGTGCATCCAATAAGTTCCTTTGTGTCATTGGATGATCAATTAGGTCATTTTCGTCCTCCCTAGGCATATTCTTGTCCAACTAGGGTTTTTAACCAATCTTGTGCATCCAATAGGTGTGTTTGTGTCATTGGATGATCAATTAAGTCATTTTCGTCCTCCCTAGGCTTATTCTTGTCCAATTAGGGTTTTTAACCAATCTTGTACATCTAATAAGTTCATTTGTGTCATTGGATTAACATTTAGGTCATTTTCGTCCTCCCTAGGCATATTCTTGTCCAATTAGGGTTTTTATCCCATCTAGTGCATCCAATAGATGTGTTTGTGTCATTGGATGATGAATTAGGTCATTTTCGTCCTCCCTAGGCATATTCTGGTCCAATTAGGGTTTTTAACCAATCTTGTGCATCCAATACGTGTGTTTGTGTCATTGGATGATCAATTAGGTCATTTTCGTCCTCCCTAGGCTTATTCTTGTCCAATTAGGGTTTTTAACCGATCTTGTGCATCCAATAGGTGTGTTTGTGTCATTGGATGATCAATTAGGTCATTTTCGTCCTCCCTAGGCTAATTCTTGTCGAATTAGGGTTTTTAACCAATCTTGTGCATCCAATAGGTGTGTTTGTGTCATTGGATGATCAATTAGGTCATTTTCGTCCTCCCTAGGCTTATTCTTGTCCAATTTGGGTTTTTAACCAATCTTGTGCATCTAATAGGTGTGTTTGTGTCATTGGATGATCAATTAGGTCATTTTCGTTCTCCCTAGGCTAATTCTTGTCGAATTAGGGTTTTTAACCAATCTTGTGCATCCGATAAGTTTTTTTGTGTCATTGAATTAATATTTAGGTCATTTTCGTCCTCCCTAGGCATATTCTTGTCCAATTAGGGTTTTTAACCAATCTTGTGCATCCAATAGGTGTGTTTGTGTCATTGGATGATCAATTAGGTCATTTTCGTCCTCCCTAGGCTTATTCTTGTCCAATTAGGGTTTTTAACCAATCTTGTGCATCCAATAAGTTGAGTTGTGTCATTGGATTAACATTTAGGTCATTTTCGTCCTCCCTAGGCTTATTCTTGTCCAATTAGGGTTTTTAACCAATCTTGTGCATCCAATAGGTGTGTTTGTGTCATTGGATGATCAATTATGTCGATTTCGTCCTCCATAGGCTTATTCTTGTCCAATTAGGGTTTTTAACCAATCTTGTGCATCCAATAAGTTGTGTTGTGTCATTGGATTAACATTTAAGTCATTTTCGTCCTCCCTATGCTTATTCTTGTCCAATTAGGGTTTTTAACCAATCTTGTGCATCCAATAAGTTCATTTGTGGCATTGGATTAACATTTAGGTCATTTTCGTCCTCCCTAGGCATATTCTTGTCCAATTAGGGTTTTTAACCAATCTTGTGCATCCAATAGGTGTGTTTGTGTCATTGGATGATCAATTAGGTTATTTTCTTCCTCCCTAGGCTTATTCTTGTCCAATTAGGGTTTTTAACCAATCTTGTGCACCCAATACGTTCATTTGTGTCATTGGATTAACATTTAGGTCATTTTCGTCCTACCTAGGCATATTCTTGTCCAATTAGAGTTTTAGACCAATCTTGTGCATCCAATAGGTGTGTTTGTGTCATTGGATGATCAATTAGGTTATTTTCGTCCTCCCTAGGCTTATTCTTGTCCAATTAGGGTTTTTAACTAATCTTGTGCATCCAATAAGTTCATTTGTGTCATTCGAAGATCAATTAGGTCATTTTCGTCCTCCCTAGGCATATTCTTGTCCAATTAGGGTTTTTAACCAATCTTGTGCATCCAATAGGTGTGTTTGTGTCATTGGATGATCAATTAGGTCATTTTCGTCCTCCCTAGGCTTATTCTTATCCAATTAGGGTTTTTAACCAATCTTGTGCTTCCAATAAGTTGAGTTGTGTCATTGGATTAACATTTAGTTTATTTTCGTCCTCCCTAGGCTTATTCTTGTCCAATTAGGGTTTTTAACCAATCTTGTGCATCCAATACGTTCATTTGTGTCATTGGATTAACATTTAGGTCATTTTCGTCCTCCTTAGGCATATTCTTGTCCAATTAGAGTTTTAGACCAATCTTGTGCATCCAATAGGTGTGTTTGTGTCATTGGATGATCAATTAGGTTATTTTCGTCCTCCCTAGGCTTAATCTTGTCCAATTAGGGTTTTAACTAATCTTGTGCATCCAATAAGTTCATTTATGTCATTCGAAGATCAATTAGGTCATTTTCGTCCTCCCTAGGTATATTCTTGTCCAATTAGGGTTTTTAACCAATCTTGTGCATCCAATACGTGTGTTTGTCTCATTGGATGATCTATTAGGTCATTTTCGTTCTCCCTAGGCTTATTCTTGTCCAATTAGGGTTTTTAACCGATCTTGTGCATCCAATAGGTGTGTTTGTGTCATTGGATGATCAATTAGGTCATTTTCGTCCTCCCTAGGCATATTCTTGTCCAATTAGGGTTTTTAACCAATCTTGTGCATCCAATAGGTGTGTTTGTGTCATTGGATGATCAATTAGGTCATTTTCGTCCTCCCAAGGCTTATTCTTGTCCAATTTGGGTTTTTAACCAATCTTGTGCATCCAATAAGTTCATTTGTGTCATTGGATTAACATTTAGGTCATTTTCGTCCTCCCCCGTCATATTCTTGTCCAATTTGGGTTTTTAACCAATCTTGTGTATCCAATTGGTGTGTTTGTGTCATTGGATGATCAATTAGGTCATTTTCATCCTCCCTAGGCATATTCTTGTCCAATTAGGGTTTTTAACCAATCTTGTGCATCCAATAGGTGTGTTTGTGTCACTGGATGATCAATTAGGTCATTTTCGTCCTCCGTAGGCATATTCTTGTCCAATTAGGGTTTTTAACCAATCTTGTGCATCCAATAAGTGTGTTTGTGTCATTGGATGATCAATTAGGTCATTTTTGTCCTCCCTAGGCTTATTCTTGTCCAATTAGGGTTTTTAACCAATCTTGTGCATCCAATAAGTTTGTTTGTGTCATTGAATTAATATTTTTGTCATTTTCGTCTTCCTTAGGCATATTATTGTCCAAGTAAGGTTTTTAACCAATCTTGTGCATCCAATAGGTGTGTTTGTGTCATTGGATGATCAATTAGGTCATTTTCGTCCTCCCTAGGCATATTCTTGTCCAATTAGGGTTTTTAACCAATCTTGTGCATCCAATAGGTGTGTTTGTGTCATTGGATGATCAATTAGGTCATTTTCGTCCTCCCTAGGCTTATTCTTGTCCAATTAGGGTTTTTAACCAATCTTGTACATCTAATAAGTTCATTTGTGTCATTGGATTAACATTTAGGTCATTTTCGTCCTCCTTAGGCATATTCTTGTCCAATTAGGGTTTTTAACCCATCTTGTGCATCCAATAGGTGTATTTGTGTCATTGGATGATCAATTAGGTCATTTTCGTCCTCCCTAGGCATTTTTTGGTCCAATTAGGGTTTTTAACCAATCTTGTGCATCCAATAGGTGTGTTTGTGTCATTGGATGATCAATTAGGTCATTTTCGTCCTCCCTAGGCATATTCTTGTCCAATTAGGGTTTTTAACCAATCTTGTGCATCCAATAGGTGTGTTTGTGTCATTGGATGATCAATTAGGTCATTTTCGTCCTCCCTAGGCATATTCTTGTCCAATTAGGGTTTTTAACCAATCTTGTGCATCCAATAGGTGTGTTTGTGTCATTGGATGATCAATTAGGTTATTTTCGTCCTCCCTAAGCATATTCTTGTCCAATTAGGCTTTTTAACTAATCTTGTGCATCCAATACGTTCATTTGTGTCATTGGATGATCAATTAGGTCATTTTCGTCCTCCCTAGGCATATTCTTGTCCAATTAGGGTTTTTAACCAATCTTGTGCATCCAATAGGTGTGTTTGTGTCATTGGATGATCAATTAGGTCATTTTCGTCCTCCCTAGGCTTATTCTTGTCCCATTAGGGTTTTTAACCGATCTTGTGCATCCAATAGGTGTGTTTGTGTCATTGGATGATTAATTTGGTCATTTTCGTCCTCCCTAGGCAAATTCTTGTCCAATTAGGGTTTTTAACCAATCTTGTGCATCCAATAGGTGTGTTTGTGTCATTGGATGATCAATTAGGTTATTTTCGTCCTCCCTAGGCATATTCTTGTCCAATTAGGGTTTTTAACTAATCTTGTGCATCCAATACGTTCATTTGTGTAATTGGATGATCAATTAGGTCATTTTCGTCCTCCCTAGGCACATTCTTGTCCAATTAGGGTTTTAAAGCAATCTTGTGCATCCAATAGGTGTGTTTGTGTCATTGGATGATCAATTAGGTCATTTTCGTCCTCCCTAGGCATATTCTTGTCCAATTAGGGTTTTTAACCAATCTTGTGCATCCAATAGGTGTGTTTGTGTCATTGGATGATCAATTAGGTCCTTTTCGTCCTCCCTAGGCATATTCTTGTCCAATTAGGGTTTTTAACCAATCTTGTGCATCCAATAGGTGTGTTTGTGTCATTGGATGATCAATTAGGTTATTTTCGTCCTCCCTAGGCATATTCTTGTCCAATTAGGGTTTTTAACTAATCTTGTGCATCAAATTAGTTCATTTGTGTCATTGGATGATCAATTAGTTCATTTTCGTCCTCCCTAGGCATATTCTTGTCCAATTAGGGTTTTTAACCAATCTTGTGCATCCAATAGGTGTGTTTGTGTCATTGGATGATCAATTAGGTCATTTTCGTCCTCCCTAGGCATATTCTTGTCCAATTAGGGTTTTTAACCAATCTTGTGCATCCAATAGGTGTGTTTGTGTTATTGGATGATCAATTAGGTCATTTTCGTCCTCCCTAGGCATATTATTGTCCAATTAGGGTTTTTAACCAATCTTGTGCATCCAATAGGTGTGTTTGTGTCATTGGATGATCAATTAGGTCATTTTCGTCCTCCCTAGGCATATTCTTGTCCAATTAGGGTTTTTAACCAATCTTGTGCATCCAATAGGTGTGTTTGTGTCATTGGATGATCAATTAGGTCATTTTCGTCCTCCCAAGGCATATTCTTGTCCAATTAGGGTTTTTAACCAATCTTGTGCATCCAATAGGTGTGTTTGTGTCATTGGATGATCAATTAGGTCATTTTCATCCTCCCTAGGCATATTCTTGTCCTATTAGGGTTTTTAACCAATCTTGTGGATCCAATAAGTTTATTTGTGTCTTTGAATTAATATTTAGGTCATTTTCGTCCTCCCCAGACATATTCTTGTCCAATTAGGATTTTTAACAAATCTTATGCATCCAATAGGTGTGTTTGTGTCAATGGATGATCAAATAGGTTATTTACGTCCTCCCTAGGCTTATTCTTGTCCAATTAAAGTTTTTAACCAATCTTGTGCATCCAATAACTTTGTTTGTGTCATTAAATTAATATTTAGGTCATTTTCGTCCTCCCTATGCATATTCTTGTCCAATTAGGGTTTTTAACCAATCTTGTGCATCCAATAGGTGTGTTTGTGTCATTGGATGATCAATTAGGTCATTTTCGTCCTCCCTAGGCTTATTCTTGTCCAATTAGGGTTTTTAACCAATCTTGTGCATCCAATAGGTGTGTTTGTGTCATTGGATGATCAATTAGGTCATTTTCGTCCTCCCTAGAGTTATTCTTGTCCAATTAGGGTTTTTAACCAATCTTGTGCATCCAATAAGTTGAGTTGTTTCTTTGGATTAACATTTAGGTCATTTTCATCCTCCCTAAGCTTATTCTTGTCTAATTAGGGTTTTTAACCAATCTTGTGCGTCCAATAAGTTCATTTGTGTCATTGGATTAACATTTAGGTCATTTTCGTCCTCCCTAGGCATATTCTTGTCCAATTAGGGTTTTTAACCAATCTTGTGTATCCAATAGGTGTGTTTGTGTCATTGGATGATCAATTAGGCCATTTTCGTCCTCCCTAGGCTTATTCTTGTCCAATTAGGGTTTTTAACCAATCTTGTGCATCCAATAAGTTCATTTGTGTTATTGGATTGACATTTAGGTCATATTCGTCCTCCCTAGGCATATTCTTGTCCAATTAGGGTTTTTAACCAATCTTGTTCTTCCAATAGGTGTGTTTGTGTCATTGGATGATCAATTAGGTCATTTTCGTCCTCCCTAGGGATATTCTTGTCCAATTAGGGTTTTTAACCAATCTTGTTCATCCAATAGGTGTGTTTGTGTCATTGGATGATCAATTAGGTCATTTTCGTCCTCCCTAGGCTTATTCTTGTCCAATTAGGGTTTTTAACCAATCTTGTGTATCCAATAAGTTCATTAGTGTCATTGGATGATCAACTAGGTCATTTCCGTCCTCCCTAGGCATGTTCTTGTCCAACTAGGGTTTTGAACCAATCTTGTGCATCCAATAGGTGTGTTTGTGTCATTGGATGATCAATTAGGTCATTTTCGTCCTTCCTAGGCATATTATTGTCTAATTAGGGTTTTTAACCAATCTTGTGCATCCAATAAGTTTGTTTGTGTCATTGAATTAATATTTAGGTCATTTTGGTCCTCCCTAGGCATATTATAGTCCAATTAGGGTTTTTAACCAATCTTGTGCATCCAATAGGTGTGTTTGTGTCATTGGATGATCAATTAGGTCATTTTCGTCCTCCCTAGGCATATTCTTGTCCAATTAGGGTTTTTAACCAATCTTGTGCATCCAATAGGTGTGTTTGTGTCATTGGATGATCAATTAGGTCATTTTCGTCCTCCCTAGGCTTATTCTTGTCCAATTAGGGTTTTTAACCAGTCTTGTGCATCCAATAGGTGTGTTTGAGTCATTGGATGATCAATTAGGTCATTTTCGTCCTCCCTTGGCATATTCTTGTCCAATTAGAGTTTTTAACGAATCTTGTGCATTCAATTGGTGTGTTTGTGTCATTGGATGATCAATTAGGTCATTTTCGTCCTCCCTAGGCTTATTCTTGTCCAATTAGGGTTTTTAACCAATCTTGTGCATCCAATAAGTTGAGTTGTGTCATTGGATTAACATTTAGGTCATTTTCGTCCTCCCTAGGTATATTCTGGTCCAATTAGGGTTTTTAACCAATCTTGTGCATCCAATAGGTGTGTTTGTGTCATTGGATGATCAATTAGGTCATTTTCGTCCTCCCTAGGCATATTCTTGTCCAATTAGGGTTTTTAACCAATCTTGTGCATCCAATAGGTGTGTTTGTGTCATTGGATGATCAATTAGGTCATTTTCGTCCTCCGTAGGCTTATTCTTGTCCAATTAGGGTTTTTAACCGATCTGGTGCATCCAATACGTGTGTTTGTGTCATTGGATGATCAATTAGGTCATTTTCGTCCTCCCAAGGCATATTCTTGTCCAATTAGGGTTTTTAACCAATCTTGTGCATCCAATAGGTGTGTTTGTGTCATTGGATGATCAATTAGGTTATTTTCGTCCTCCCTAGGCTTATTCTTGTCCAATTAGGGTTTTTAACTAATCTTGTGCATCCAATAAGTTCAGTTGAGTCATTGGATGATCAATTAGGTCATTTTCGTCCTCGCTAGGCATATTCTTGTCCAATTAGGGTTTTGAACCAATCTTGTGCATCCAATAGGTGTGTTTGTGTCATTGGATGATCAATTAGGTCACTTTCGTCCTCCCTAGGCTTATTCTTGTCCAATTAGTGTTTTTAACCGATCTTGTGCATCCAATAGGTGTGTTTGTTTCATTGGATGATCAATTAGGTCATTTTCGTCCTCCCTAGGCATATTCTTGTCCAATTAGGGTTTTTAACCAATCTTGTGCATCCAATAGGCGTGTTTGTGTCATTGGATGATCAATTAAGTCATTTTCGTCCTCCCTAGGCTTATTCTTGTCCAATTAGGGTTTTTAACCAATCTTGTACATCTAATAAGTTCATTTGTGTCATTGGATTAACATTTAGGTCATTTTCGTCCTCCCTAGGCATATTCTTGTCCAATTAGGGTTTTTA